>LR737414.1:1626620-1656295 GCA_902655005.2 Marronus borbonicus | reverse complement strand
CAAGTTTTATCAACGAACTTTTACACTATTTTATTAAAACGTCGCGGAATCGAAATGGCTCAAAACGTAAATCCATCACAAGAACAACATTCCAGCAACGCTAAGCGAAACGACGATAATAAGAAGTATTCAACGGATAATCATGCTGTCACAAAGCGGTAAGAGGAATTTGTTAGATTTCTAACCTACAAAAAACAGTAAGGTACTTCGTTTTTTTACAGCCTACACAAAGAACTCATGACTTTAATGATGTCACAAGATAAAAGCGTTTCGGCGTTCCCCGAAGGCGAGAATCTATTTAGATGGATAGGCACGATAATGGGCCCGAAAGACACCGTATACGAAAATCAAAAGTACAAACTTAGTATGCAATTTCCCAATTCGTACCCTTACTCTGCTCCGATAGTTAAGTTCATCACACCTTGCTTTCATCCCAACGTCGATACCGGCGGCAATATATGCTTGGATATATTAAAAGATAAGTGGTCGGCTTTGTACGATGTTAGAACAATTTTATTATCGATACAAGCGTTATTGTGTGAGCCAAACATCGCCAGCCCTTTAAACTCTCTCGCAGCCGAATTATGGAGGTCGCAGGCACAATACAAGAAACACGTTGATGATACGTATAAGGAGGTTTGAATAATTTGTATTTAAGTTAAATTTTATAAAGAAGCAAAATGAAAAGGCAATTATTCATTTATATTTATTTACCATGCACATGTTCTGTGTGGATGTTTGTATGCAATTTTTCTACTAAACGTATGTCTCAAAGCAGCATAAAATATTTCGCAGAAATCTTTCATATGTAACGACTTTTTTAAAATGAATGTAAATTATTTTGTGCTAAATAAATTTATCGACAAACGTATGATTCTGTTTTAGTTGATATAAGATAAAATTTTCTTTTTTCCATTTTTTCTTTTTATTTGGTTCTTTCTGAGAAACCAGTTTTTTTTGTAACAAAAGAAAAAATTTTGCATGTTCGCTCAATACTGTTGTATGAAGATCAGTTTAGTAGATGTTTGATATATTAAAATTTTGGGACCTCAAGGACAAGACTTCGATTCCCTCTTGCATTTCCGTTGCGCATTATGGACATTGCACCTAACAAAAAATATACGAGGAGATCGAAGCGATGTCCCCGATCACCCGTTTACGTCACCGCCAGCTAACAAGATGAACCAAATTCTCTTTAATTTAATAAAGTCAAAATCGGCGGAAACAAAAATAATTATTAATAAGCTTTTTTTATTATATAAGCAGAATATTATTAAAATGAATTTAAATGTAGTAGGCTGCATTAAAACAATAGACAATAAAATTGAAATTTTTTTTATTGAACAAGCTTGTTTGAAAAAAAAATTGATTCTAGGTTTAAAGTCGATAAACCATAATGGTGAAATATTAAGGCATTCAAGCTACCACAGTATTATATACGAAGGCTGTCTAAAAAGTTTCAAATCTCGACACTGAAGGTGGCGATACTTACGTACATACGATTACGTATGCATTGAAATTGATGATTGATACTTTTGAACATTTCAGCCATGTTGGACGCCCAGTCGCTGTTTAACAGTTGTAAAAATCAGCGTAAGTGATGACGTAAACGCAGGGGCGCGCGTGAAGTGTATTTTCGTTGCATGAACATGTTTGTCATGTCTTTACTGAAGATTTGGATTTACTCACTCAAGACCAAAAACCAAAAAAATAAGTTTAAGCCAAATAAATCGAAATTTTTGCGTCGAATAATAACTGTAGATGAAACTTGGGTACACCAGTACATAGCTGGAGTCGAAATATTAGACTGCCTGCTCCGAAAAAAGCAGAGACTGTGCGATTCACGAACCTGAGGATAGGCAACTCAGATTACATTGTACAATACAAAAGGAGGTAAATGTCCAGGGCCAATGAATTAATTTCCGCTGAACGAGCAAGAGAGAAAATATTGGTACGTAGTGAGGATGGGTACCCGATTACCGGTATCTCTTCTCTTGCTCTCTTCATCCCATTCGTTTAGAAAATAATTTCCTAACCGTACATAGTGACCAAGTTGCTTAGACTCATCTCTGCCAAGTGGTTCTATGGTGGTAAAAAAAAGAGTCGTATATAAAATATATTAAATTACAATAATTGATCACCATTAGAATTAGATAAGAAATTAGGTGAGCCTTGGGATAAAGGAATACCTATAGTTTATACATATTCGCAATAGTGTTGTTTTTCTTTGTGAAATATGCCACCCAGCAACTTCTTTCTGATTACTAAGCTCAAAATTTCATGGAGGACGGAGATTTTCATCGAGTCATGGTATCCGTCCTAACGCCTATTGTGCAGAACAAAATGCCAACTACGACTTACAACGGATTAAAGATATGGAGCATCACCGGCTAAAGATGTTGACAAATAAAACTGAACTTTACAAAAAGGGACTTGTTTCTGAGACGTTTAAGACCACTCTTGTACTTTAACGTTATCTTACTTAAATACATCGGACAATAGATTTTATATGCAGGAAGAAGCGGATATTTTGCGTTATGTGGATGGCAGTAGCGGTGAGGGACGAATCGAAACGACATCGAATTGTTTTCCGAATCGATTTGCTCATGTGCTTCGGTTGCATAGTACGAGCACGAGGGAATGAAACCGTTGTCCGCGTCCTCCCATTTACGTCATCACTTACTACTGGTGAATAGGTGGTTTCATAAATCCAGTGTAGCAACACTGATAGCTAGATAATGTGATTAATTTGACGCCCCTTCTTACTCTGCATTGTTATACCATCTTTTCCCCCAATTTTAACAGAGGATATTTGGCATTTCTGCATTTAGTTTTGTGTATAGGCATGATCGTATGAAATACAGAGATGGGCAAAGTTGGGGAAATGACTAAATTTTCAATCTGACTACATACTACGCTCGTTTTTTGTCGACTTTCGAGTAAATCGGTAGGCAACAGGAGCCCTTCCTTATGAGACGAATCAACACGAGTGTATCTAGTCGCTCTAAAAATATAGTAATTTTTCCCCATCTTGTCCAACAACTTAGAACGAACATAATTTTTTATGTATCCAAATGATGCCTGGAGAATCCACCCGGTTTACAGAACACTTTTTAATTCGGAATTAAGTTAATCTCGAATTAAAATTTAATTCGTGATTAAATCGATTAGTGTAGATATGCATAATTAACTAATTAGGATTTAAATAACATTTAGGACAATCCGCAGCACAGAAATATGTTTGCGTGCGTTAGTGGCTATATTTAACATGATTGTTCGTTGTACTTAAAAAAGATCTCGTTATGGAAATAGCAACAATTTCCTTGGTTTTACTTTTCTTCACGTTAATATTGACAAATGTCAGTGAAATTTAATTTGAATCATAAATTAATTTAATCGATAATTAATTAATTAATCCTAGTTAATGACGTCACAAAATTAAGCGAATTAGATATTATATTGCTTTCTGTAAAGCAGGGGTTAGTGTTTACCAAATTATAATGCAATTTTTAATTAATTTTTATTAGTCCGTTACATCTTATTTACATTTTTTACATTCAATATTTTATCTTTCTTTTTTCTTTCTTACAGAATATACACATATTTACTTATAATAAACATCGTTTGACTTAATTTTAAAAAAATAAGTTATATAAAGAGCCTTAACATTAAATATATAAATTAAAATCACAGTAGACAATTAAAAAAGAGACTAGGTTTTTACGATAGCTAAAAGGAATACCATTAGAATTATCGTTGCCGATAGAACAAGTATAGCACACATTTTTCTATTTTTCCTCTGATATACATCAGCTTTCTGCAGCTGTCGGAAGCCCTCGTATACCTGGGTGTGCGTCTGCTCCACATTATAATCAATCCGATCTAAAATAGTACCTTGATCTGCTACCATCTGGCTTAGATCTTTGAAAATTGAATTGAGATCGACTATGGATTTTACAATTGCATTGACTTCTTGCTCCCGCTGTTGTACCATCCTGGTATTTTCCTCTTCTAAATAAAGTAACTCTTGTTGATTGTTTCGGGAATTCATAAATGTACTGTCAATATCTTCGTCACCGTGTGCAAACATCACATCGTCTTCTAACGCTGGATTCTCGAAGTATATCTTAGATCTTTCTTCCCTCGATTGGATCTGTCGTAAATAGGTATTCTGCGTTGCTCTGAATTGTATCGATAAATCTTGCAAAGCCGCGGCTAACGATCGAACAACATTACTCGTTAGTTGTTTTTCCTTTAAGTTTCCTAGAAAATATTCATAATCTTAAGTAAGTGCAACTGCTTTTTAATGCCAGAATTACAACCTTCAAACGTATGACTCTTAATGATTTGTACTACCCTGTGTACGGAATTAAACATCGTCGTTATTTCCGCGGTACAATTCTCTATCAGTATCTCGTCTTCGGAATTCTCATCGAACGTGGGCCTATGTAAATTTCGGGAATGTAACATCTTCAGTTCTTGTATTTTCGTCTTTAGCTTCGATATTGTAAATTGAGCCTCTTCCAATTGATTTGTCCATATTGGCGGCATAGAAGCCTCGAAGGGTCCCTCACCGTGTTCGGCATCGTTTAAAGAGACCAAATGCATTCGCTCCGACGTATCCTACATTTTATTAATTACGTATTGAGTGGAATTTCGTTTACATAACCTCTTAACATGACTAACCTGATCTGTGTATATATGTCTGTTACGTATGGCATTGTTTCTCATTAATAGGAATACCTCCGTGAGGCTTCTGGTAGCCATTTCTTAGGAATTCGCGGGAAAAAATTATGATAATTCGAAGTTTGTTTATAAACTATCTCTCACACAGCCCTCATATTTGACAACATTTGACATTTGCAACGTCACACATAAACAGAAATACACTAGAACGAAAAAAATTACAAAAAATAAAAACATTTTTGTTAAAAAACATATTTAATAATTTCAATTGATTCTAATTATATCAACGCTTTATATAAATACGTAATAGTCATAATTCCAACAATAAAAAAAAGGCAATAGGAATTATTGCCTACTCTATGATTCGCAGAAGTGCCTTGGAATATTTTCAAGCAGTCCCGAATACCTACACAAACACAAACAGCAAGATACTACTGTTTGTTTATTTGAATGTACATTAAATATTTATGTATCCCACTTAAATGGTTTAAAGTATTCCTAAAATAAACACATAGCCTTTTATTTCCTATATCGTGTCTATGCTACACCCTCTAGAGATACAGCGTTGTTCAAATGTAAATGATTGCGGAATGAGTTTAAAGAATACAGCCCACCCTAAGCACCCCTTATTTTATTCAGTCATATTTGAGTATTTGAGTAGATGTTGGAGCTGTCTCCTCTGTTTGTTGCCTTCATGGTAGCCCTAATAAGGGCTGTTTCTTGTCAAGCTCAGTTTTTACGTAAGCATGTTCAGGGTCCGGCAATGAAACGGGATGACTTTAGAGCTCGTAAGTTGGTTGTGGGTACGAAAGTCGTTGGCCCTCCACCATCAACACAACCTACCGTTTAGTTGACAATGAACCCTTGGACGAATGAACAACGCAGCTTCGCAATTAAAGCCTATTATCAGAATAACGAGAAACACGTCGCGTTTTTCATTACATTAACAACCTTGAGGAAACTGGATCAACCACAAAAAAGAAGAGGCGGAAGTGCAAAAACAGATCGAACCCATAACAACATCGAAGTTGTTCGTCAGGCGGTGCTAAGAAATACGATCGGTCGTACGTCATGCTGTACACCTAGCAATAGCCTGAATGGTAATGAACAACGAATCCGTTTTGTGAGGATACGCTCAGGAGACTCGAAGAAAATGACGACCAAGTGAACAACTTGTGGATGAGGCGCAGTTTCACCTATCAGGTTTTGTCAATAAACAAAATTTCAGATATTGGGCGGATGCAAACCCTCGTTTACTTCATAACACGCCTCTTCATTCTGAAAAAGTAACAGTATGGGGCGCGATGACCGTTAATTCTCAGCGATACGTTGAAATGATTCGTAACTTTCTGACACCACAACTTGCTCGTTTTCCATTGAATGCAAACACACTTTTCCAGCAAGATGAGGCGGCAAGCCACAGGGGAGGAAGTTCAGTAGATGCTGTGAATGCTTTGTTCCCAGGCTGCGTCGTTTCTCGCAGCGAGGATATCGTTTGGCCTCCTCGTTCTCCCGATTTATCGGCTTGCGACTGCTTTTTATAGGGGTACCTAAAAGCAAATGTATTCGAGGCCTATCCATCCAGAACTATCCAAGCTTTCAAGCAACGCTTTCGAGAGGAAATTGAAGCAATATCCGTCAATATGCTGCGTGTGGTCCCAGGTCCTACTACACGAATGCATAAATTTCCATGGGGAACATTTGGCAAGCGTAGTGTTTAATAATAATAAATAATTTTTTGTTTACTGTACGCCAAATGGCCCTTCTTGTACTTTATGTTATACATGGTCAATTAATAAAGAAGGACCGCCTGCGACTGAAGTAAGGCTATAATTTCAGAGATGACCAAGGCAGGTGAAATTATTTTTTCTTGTGGCGACTAGACAGACTCGTGTCTATTCGTCTCATAAGAAAGGTTTCGTGTTGCCTATTTGTTTCCCCGAGAGTCGACAAAACACGAGCCTGTCTAATCGCTGCAAAATTCCCCTACGTTGCTCATCTCTACATATAAGTAATCGATGCTGGAGACTGCACGGAGAAAAAGATAAATATAATGACTGCTGGCTATCGCACGCCAGTTATGAATCTTATTATTAGGTCGAAAGTAATAAGAAAAACATTGTAAACCAGTACACGACAATGAGTAGAGATGACCAAGGTAGGGGAAATGATTACTTTTTTGCAGCGACTAGACAGACTCGTGTTTATTCGACTCATGAGAGGGGGTTCATGTTGCCCACTGGTTTCCCCGAGAGTCGACAAAACATGAGTTTTCTTGAAAGTAAGTCTAAATACTAATGTTAAATATATTAATAAAATGTTTAACTGGGAAATATAAGCCTATCTCGTCCAACGCTGTATTCTTAAAGTGAATGAAGTATAACAGTTAAAGTATATAACACTGTGGTCAGAAATTCTTTTATGGTGCAGTGGCGTAGTTGATAGTCTTATGTCTAATTTTGCGTCCTAAATTCAATTTCACTTCATATTCAAACTAACGGTTACCAGTTTGAGCATTTATACTAACATTATTATTATTATTAAACTTAAATAAAACTCGTGTCTCGTCATATAAAGCCGCTGATTAATTGCTCGATTTATACAGTGTTGCCAAATCCACACTTCTTTAAACTAATTCATATGACCATACAACTTTTCTGAATTAAAATTGTCGACACAGGATTAAATATGGAATCGCCCTACCTGAAGATTTTCCGAGAATTTAATTTTGAAAGCGTAGATTGAGTGCATTAACAACACTGTAATATATACAGTGGTGAAAACTGTAAGATATTATTTACTATAATTTTCAGTTGCTGTCCTTGATAAAAATAAGTTAATTTGTGTGTTAGACAAAAGATCTGTGACCTATAAAGAGACTTAGTGTTTATAGTACTTAAAAAATTTAAATTATTATTGCTCCGTTATGTTGACTTCTCATTTTGTAATACGGGCGCAGATCGCAGTGCCATCTATTGAATTATTTGCGTAAATAAACTGCACTAATTGTTCACGAAATTTAAACATTTCTTTTGCGTTCGTTTTTTAAATGTATGAACGCTTTTCGTCTTGACTTTATCCAATTTATATGAAAAGTCCTAAGCTACTAAACAAACAATAACAAATGCACCTCGAAACCTAAATAGATAATTACAAGAGTAACAAAGCATTCCATACACAGCAATCCAAAAAAAATGTATCAAACAAACAAATCGCAGCAAATATGTAAAATAAACGGAAACACTACACATATGCGTGCTTGGTTTAAACCACATTCAAAACAAACACAGAGAAGAGTTTGCGAAACTAGTTTTGATACTATGATGACAAAATATTGAGCGAGGAGATCGTTCGTAAACTCGATACTTCTTTCTGTTTATCAGCTGTATTTTGCCTTCTCCGCACAATGTGAGTGTCCGGCTCTATAAAGACGATGCGAGATTTATTTAATCCTCTCCGGCTGAACAATTTCACATTGTAATCGGTGATTTAACACGGGGGACAACGTTCAAGTAAATATGCGGCTCAAGTCATTGATATTGTTTTGCGTCTCGGCGCTTTGGTTATGCGGTAACTAGATCTCTCGTACTATCTAATTAACTCTAAAAGCATCTGCGATTTTTTTTACAGGTGAGGCGAAAAGTAAAAAAGCCAAATCTTTAGAATGGAGTCCGATGTACACAGTTGAAGGCACTTTGTTTATACCCTACGCAGAAATTGCAGAACCTTTTTACGCTTGGTAAGTAACTTTTTTGCATGTGTAAAAACTATAAAACTAAATATACAAAGCAACAGCTTGTTTGATTTTCCCAGAAATAATTTGCGGCATGACGTGCCTCTTTTTTTTTCTTCATAAGCAAAACCCGCACGCTTGATCAAAACATTATTATGCAAGAAGTTTTGTTATTTTGTTCCGGTTTTTACCGTGAAGATATCTAATAATACATCTGTACTTAAGAAATATTATTAAAAAATATATTTCCTCCTATTTAATAATTAGAATATAATGCAATTGTAATGTGAGTAAGAACAAACACACAGCATAAAACTAATTAAATGTTTGCTTTAGAAGTTATCAATATTGATAGCATTCAGATTTCTTTTATTTTAAAATTAAACATAGCCTGCTAGATTAGATATACGAACTCTTTTGTTTTAAAGAGTTATTTCGAGTTGTTTATGGTCGCGATTTCTTTCATGATTTCCTATTTTGTTTGGGAAAATAAAAGAAGCACGATTATTTTGCGTTTGTTCTCCATATATGGCCGCAACGATTTTTTAACTTCGCCGATAATGCTTCTTTCTTAAGAGAAGATCAAGTTAAAACAACCCCTATGACGAAGACGCTTCTATACAGAATGTTGTTTATTTTAACAGTTTGTAGTACTCGTAAAAATAAATCATGTTTTCAATTTGATCCTCTTTTGTTTTATTCCGTTCCATTTGTTTTTACGACTTCTACAATCTATTAATTCAAATGCATCAATTTCGAGAACATTCTGTATATCATACTACAATTGTAAAAGCGTGTATTCTACACGAAATGGTAGCATACCGAATAATTGCTGTTTAATTTCACAGTTTTTCTGAAGTTTACACTACGAGGGTCGTTCAATAAGAAGATAAAACAAAGTATTTTCTGTACATTTTTGTTTAACTCTATGTACTTTTCCAAGCGTTTCTTCAGCTTTTTAAGCCCTCCAAAAAGAATTTCATTTCTTAGATTTTCTAAAAACTCTTTGAACCACCCTTGTAGAAAGATGTGATCAATAATAACTAAACTAAACGCCTTAAAACATCTTACCCAAGGTATGATGGAGCCTCTGGTCGATCACGAATAGACTACTATGGTGGTATGGTAAAGACATATCAGTTGTCTCCTTATGGCTTGTACGGTACAAGTTTAAAGATAGCCCCCATTACGACGGAAACGGAGATGAATGCCAATACCTGTCTTCAAGTGAATGGCACCAGCGAATATAAGATAGAACCTCAAACGATTTTACCAAATTTAACCGGATTCGAATATATAGGTACACGATATCTCTCATTCATTTTGAAAAACCGTCCAGCGATAAAATCTTAAAAACCATTGCAGGAAATGAAATTATCAACGGACAAACTACCCAGAAGTGGCAACTGGTGCACGAGGTCGGTCAGAAATCCAACAAATACACCATGTGGTTAACAACGAAAAGCAATGCTGAACACAAAGGTGAAATCGATCTCATCCCAATAAGGTAATTGCGGTAACAAATCCCCAAATCAAATTCTCGATTTCTCTTTCGCTTTTTCCTGGCAGATATGAAATGAAGGGCTTCAATTCTCTACTTGGCAGCCATTACGATCATTATTATTTAGATTACAACAATTACGATACCAGTGATATTGCCCCAGAAACGTTCGAAATAGATTCCGGTAAAAACCTAACATTGGAAGTAATTTCTTTCAATTCCTTCATTGTACCGATTTCAGATATGTCATGCAGCGCCTTTCCTGGACCTGGAGATCGCCATTTCTACACCTTTAATCCCATGAAGGAGTTTGTTCAACCAATTACCGATTCACATTTAAATTTCGAGTTCGACAAGTTCAAACGCAAACACGGGAAGCAGTACGGCAATAAAAAGGAGCATGTTTATCGTCAGGAATTGTTCAGGCAGAATATTAGATTCATCCATTCAATGAACAGGAAATCCAAAGGTAAATTAAAAATTTCCAATTCGATTGGTGGGACTTACTCTTAATCTTTTGAGGATAGGATATACCTTAAGCGTCAATCATTTAACCGACAAGAGCGATGTTGAATTGAAAGCCCTAAGAGGAAAGATCTATTCGGGAGTTTACAATGGTGGTAAGCCATTCCCTTACCAACACGTACAAAAGCTACAATTGCCGGCGCAATTTGATTGGCGTATATTCGGCGCGGTTACTCCGGTTAAAGGTAGTATCGGTTTCAAAAAAAAGGTTTGGAGTGTTTCAAATTAAATAAATGTTTTAGACCAATCTGTTTGTGGATCTTGCTGGTCGTTTGGAACCGTGGGAGCCATCGAAGGGGCGTATTTTTTGAAAACCGGACAATTATTGAGATTCTCGCAGCAAGCCTTGATTGACTGTTCATGGGGGTAATGTATTATGTAGTGAAGTCCTAAACTATTTAATGAAACAGGACCTAGGAAATAATTAATAAAATGATGGTTATTTTGTCTTACAGATTTGGCAACAACGGTTGCGATGGCGGTGAAGATTTTAGGGCTTATCAGTGGATGTTGCAGCATGGCGGTATACCAACAGAAGACCAATACGGACCTTATCTAGGACAAGTAATGAACACCGATCTTAAATCAATTAACACCAATAAAAATATTGTTTTTTGATAGGATGGATATTGTCATGCAAACAACGTGACTTTAACAGCAAAAATCACTGGCTACGTTAATGTCACACCTAGTGACGAACAAGCACTAAGACTAGCGATTTTCAAGCATGGTCCAATTAGTGTTGCAATTGATGCTAGCCATAAGACATTCAGTTTCTACTCAAACGGGATCTATTATGACGAAGAATGGTAAAAACAATCTCTTTTATTTACTGCAATGAAAATAATTTTATTTGCAGTGGAAACAAAGAGGAAAACCTAGATCATGCCGTTTTAGCAGTTGGTTATGGAACGATCAACGGCCAAGATTATTGGTTGATCAAAAACAGTTGGTCCAATTATTGGGGTAATGATGGATACGTGTTGATGTCTGCCAAAAATAATAATTGCGGTGTCATGACGACCCCAACTTATGTTACCATGTAATATTTTTTTTTTACGAGATTGTTGTATTCAACTTGTAGATATTGTATTTTCTAAACATGTTTCTTTTAAATGTAAAAAATTTAATTTTATGACGAGTTTACATTTACATATTTTGCATTATTACAAAGGTGATAAATCGAGTGACCTTGGGTGCCGGGCGATGTTTCCTCGTAAAGAGGGAATAACTCCAAATTTTTAGAGAACATCTTCTTTGAAAAAATACAGACCCCACACACCAAATTCAGCAACGGCTGACACGAGGGCTATGAAGTTGTCGCTGGTAAAGTTCCTGAGGGTTTCCTGCTGCCCAGTAGCGGAAACTCTGTTTATTTACAGTACCTAATAAGTGAAAGTGGGCCTCATCAGAAGAAAGCAAAACAGCGCCAAGGGGAGTGTCCTGAAGAATTTCCTCACACACAGCTCCGCGAGTTTCAAAATCTCTCGCACTAAATTCTTGGGCAACCATCATTTTGTTTGGGAGCATGTGAAGATCTCTGTGCAGGATTCTTCTTACACTTCTATCGGATAATCCCAGGGCAGCTGCATGTTTAAGTACTGAACCCTTTGGAGATTGCTGGACTGACGCTCTCACAGGCGCCACATTTTTTCGCGTTGTTACACTCTGAGGTCTGCCGGTAGATTTTCTCTTCAGGGCAGAACCTGATACTCTAATGTTTGATTTCCACAACAAACGCACAATGCTCATCTCGCCAAGCTGTTGTGCCTACTGAAAATGGGTTCTCCTAATACAGGAAGTTTTCTTTTTGCCGAACCCTGTAACTTAAACTTCGTAAATTTGATTTAGGCAGGGTTGACAACTGTAAAATGTAAAAGTAATAGGCTAACAGGGCTGAATTGATGCTTAAATATTTCTAATGAGAATATTTTCTGTAAACTGTAAACGTAATAGAAAGATGTTATTGTGGTAATGCACTGCACTTTAAGGCTAGACATGAGAAGAAATTTTATGTAAATCCCAAAAATAGTTTGAGAACTTTCAATTCGTGCGATTGGCACACGTGAAACTTGTAATTAGGTAGAGTATAGGTTAGGTTAAACAAAAATAATAGTTAACAATTTCAAAATAAACACTGTTATTCCTTCAATGTTCAAGAAATACGTAATACATATGAACCCGTACGCATGCATTATTGTTTTAATCCTCGCTCAACACGTAAATTGCATGAAAGACGAAGGTGTTTGTGATTTATCGGACAAAACATGCACAAAAACATCGAACGCTAACCGGTAATGATACACCGAACATTCATTAAAGCTTAAATGCATCGACTTTTACATTCCAGTTACATATTTTACGACATTAATCCGCCAGAAGGCTTTAATTTACGAAGAGATGTTTACATGAGATACGCAATATGGGTACATAAATTGCAAAAGAGTAAAGAGGACGCGAATTTGAGAAAATTTAAGCTTATCTTGCCACCGTGGTCTCGGTTGTACCACTGGAAATACAGCGAAAAACCCGAATATATACCATGGGCTTTATATTTTGATATAGACAGTATGAGAAAATTCGCTCCTGTGATGGAAATGCATCAATTTTTCGAAGGTTCGTTTCGGTCAAACTAGTATTTCATTTATATTTTGCTTTTGTTCATAGAATATGGTGTTACATACAAGAAAATTGAAATTGATGAAACTTATATACTTCAACATTATCAAGATATGTTCGAGTCTGGAAAATTTGAAGAAAAGATGTCCGTCGAAAGTTGTAACGACCCTATTCGAACTAATTATTTCTATTATAAGAATATTACATCTAATAATGTGAAGTGCCTATCGTTTCATGGACATACTTCACAATTAACAAGTATACTTAAGAGTTCGACAGCTAAGTACAACTCATCCAAAAATAACAACAGTATGGTATTATTGTTTATATTTTAGATCGTTTCTATTTGATCATGCCGAAGTTGCTTTACATGATATGTTTGGAGATACATTATATTGGAAGTGTCGTCGAAGTATGCGATTTAATAAAGAATTACATCGAATCGCCAAAGATTTTAGGGAGAGTCAACTCAATGCGAACGATGAGAAAGATAAAACGCTGTTGCCTAATGACTGGATAAAAGAAATTGTATGTTTTTAGGCGCTACTTTTTTAAGTAATATAATATTAATACTTATTTTAGTCTAGGAGAAATGCTATTGGAGGTCCATATGTCGCAGTTCACTTACGACGAGCTGATTTTGTTCGGAGTCGTTCAAGAAAAATACCTTCAATCAAGAATGCTGTAAAACAAATTAAAAACAAGCTGGAAGACCTTGAATTGAATCTAGTTTTCGTGGCAACAGATGCTCCAAAGAACGGTAATATCAAAAAATGTATATACAGGCTGTTCTCAAAGTTGAGGTACTAATTTTTAGAGGTTGTAGAATTCATATGATTTTGATCTTCTGTTGTTTATTTCATTACATCATTGTAAAGATCTTTGAAGTTGTCACCATTTATTTGATGCACATAATCTTACTTGACATAGCCATGATGTGCTGTCTCTTGCCAAGGCTGAGTCAAGGTCTTTAGGTACTTTTGCCATTAATAAACAGCTTCTTCCTTTCTGTTTTGGGTTTTATCACTCGAGCGAATCATCCTACGTCTTGGGGCTCTCTGGCCACGCGCGTTTATAGAGGATTGGCGGAGTTGCTCGTTCTTCCCAGAGTTTAGAATCAATAACGCAATAAATACGACGGAAAATAAAACAATATATATGCGGAACATTGGAAGTAGAGAACTAGGTCGTGAGCATAGTGGTGATAGGAGCGTGCAAATAAAGTGAGCGAAGCACAATGTGTATTTTACATACATACCCAAAACAACGGACACTGCAGTTACAAACAATTCTGGTCCATTAATTTGTAGCGAAGGCAACCCCGAATCTTTTTTTTAATCAGTCAATGTTGATGATGTTGGGCAACATACCATTAAATTAAAAAATACAAAGTTTGTTGGATATGACTACATTTCTAATCATTTAGTAAAAAGAATAGGAATATACCTGTCCAAACCTCTCACGCATGTTATTGATTTGTTGTTCGGCCTCACCCAGCGAACCCTGCGGCATTTCAGCCAAAATCGCCCCAAAAGTAGCAACACTAAACTCTCATCTACTACAACCCTTCACTTTTTTTTTATCATATAGTTAGTATCTGGACGCTCTACCGTCCCACATAAATCACTTTAGGATTTTGTGTAGATATGCTGGGAATTGTCCGTATTCTGATAATTTGTGCCAATACTATTTCCTTGACGTTGCTACTATTATACCATCGTAAATTCTTCACATTTAAAAATTATAGAAAGCAATTGGCGACTACGACTTAACCTTCAAAGTGATATCGTTTGCAAATAATATAAAATTAAAAACTTGAAGTTCGTACAGGGACAGCTAATATATTTTTGCGCGAGTTCTACAACCGGTTGAAATAAATGCCTTAACTTCTGTTTTTCTACTGTCTTTTCTCAATTTCAGAAATTGACGAAATTAGATCTCTCTTGGAACCAAAATACTCACTCGTTATATATAATCCAGAAAGTTGGGTGACAGATAAATTTAGGGACGGCGGAGTAGCTATTATAGAACAAATCGTATGCTCGTATGCACGATATTTCATAGGAACTTATGAAAGTACTTATTCGTTCAGAATACAAGAGGAACGAGAGATTATAGGTTTTCCTGCGGAATCTACTTTTAATAGGCTGTGCTATGACGGTAGTGAGAATTGTTCGAAACCATCGATATGGAAGATAGTTTATTAAGCGATCACTGAATGAATGAAGCTGTAGTATCTGATGCACTTTGTAGGTTGTAAATTTTAATTATAAATACTTAATTTATAGCTTTATACATGAATGTACTGATTATAATTTTAAGTCGGCATAAACAATGGATATTACATGAAACTGGTTTTCAATATGTTATAGGAGAAACATCTTTTATGAAGCTCCAGTTTGAATTTCTTTACGCAAATGGAGTGTCTATATCGTACATTAATATTGTGAACATCGGTTCTGTGCGCAATTTTATATAAATACGGTGGTGTCTTTTCCAAAACGATCTTGTGGAACAACAATGCCTCATGTAATTTTCTTCGTGAACCCATGTTTAGCCAGCCAGACCAACGCAGTGGTGTAGATATGTGTTGATATTTTCTTATATTATAGACAAATCTCGAGTTCTAAATTAACTGCAAACAACGGCGTGATGTCACATCCAAACAGGGCCCATATACGACGTAACAGTAATCCTCACGTGAAAGTACTAAGGCCTGCTACTACAGCGCTGCTCTTCGTTTTGTATTGCAATAGTGGCTCCTCCGAGCCAAGTACCTTCCGAAAAATCCAACCGCTGTTACAGAAATACCAACATAATGCAGTACACAAATCATGATCAATGGTATCAAATACCTTTGTAAAATTTAAAGACACCACTATAACCACCTTACTGTCATCTAGTGCCATATAATGCCATCAGATACATGAAGCACTGCGGTTACGCAACTGTGCCCCGATTTAAATCCTGATTGTGTCTCGGGTAAAATCTCATTTACCCTCAAATGCTCACTGACTTAAAAAGCAACAATTTTTTCTAAAATTTTAGATAAACATGGCAGTATGCTAATAGGTTTCAGATTTTGGAATTGTGTCGCCGAAGTCTTCTTAGGCAATGGCACGATCTTGGAAAGCATCCAATTATCCGGGAAGGTGACTCCCATAGGAGCACATTTATCAAAGTTCCAAGATCACAGCGCAAGACAATTGGATTAACTTAATACTTAGGCCACCCGAATTGACAGTGCTAGGCTTAATACTATCTACGATCCTTGCCACCTCCCCCTCACTCACGTCGCGAAATTCCAGTAAAGCACACAAAGTGAATTTTAGTGACGTAACTAATGCAGTTGTCGAATTCTTTCTTGGGTAGAAACCGATACAAGAATACCATAATTGTGAGCATGATAAAAAAATTGAAAACATGTTCATTGTATCTAGAAGGACAACGGTACATTAAAGAAGTACATGACTATTCAAAAACGAATTAAACCGACAAACTCTAGCTTTAACACCGCATATAATTGCAATGACTATAAAGCAACACGCCCACTTATAATATTATCGTACCTGCTGTTTAGCAACAGAATCTCTGAAATTTACGTTTGTTCGCGGCGCATATTTTAGTAGTAGTAGTTTTCTTTAGCGAAATGCACTATACTGTCAGTATAGGGAGATTGG
Organism: Marronus borbonicus; assembly: GCA_902655005.2. NCBI lineage: Eukaryota > Metazoa > Arthropoda > Insecta > Coleoptera > Scarabaeidae > Marronus > Marronus borbonicus. The sequence goes on along the minus strand of LR737414.1, from coordinate 1,639,551 downwards.
CCACAACTCCATCGTTTTCAATCAGCTAATTTTTCAAAACGAAGTAACATTTCGAGTTCATTAAATTTGGCTAACAGATTTCATTCATGAATATGCCAAGTATCATTATTGTACCGTGATATAATTTTAAACAATACTTTCAATCGGACAACAGAAAAAACCGTTTTGGAACATCAAATTTCATTCATACAGGCACCCCGAGGAAATGACTCACCCAGTATATTAAAACACTTTTAAAGTGCATAACAGTAAAAATGTGTAGATACATAGTGATTAGTTCTATGTAATGTATTTATATGTACATTTTAACAAAATAACATTTTAATTTAAATAATTAGGGCATTATCTTAATTCTCTCCGTAGTTCATATTACACTCACACAAGCGCTGTATGATATGCTAATGAATTTATGATTCGATATCTGCTGACATCTATCGCAGACGAAACATATTAAACGGGCCACCTCCCACGCGCCGATTTAATGACGCATGCGCGACACGCAATCAGTAAAGCCGAGTCAAGTCAAACACAGCTGAGAAATGGCTGCTGGCAATCGGTCAGTAGTACGAAAACTGAATTAGCAGCGGACAGATATGCGAAAACGTAATATGTGATAATCAAAAATTCGTCAACGCGTAACAATAATCCTGCACAAAACCGAAAATTATTAGCAATTTTACAAAATAATGTAAGTCGCCCGCCTCCCACGATCGAACCACAGTTTGCTCGTATTGTTTGTGTTTGTCAATCGTTTGTTTTGAAGCGTACACCGTCGTTCGCAAAAAAGAAAACGCAAAATCCTGTATGAAAGTTGGCGGAAAATGTTAACGTCTGTGTCGTTTCTACTTTCAGGCGATGTCTGGAAGATGTGTGAATGCGAGAAACGATGAAACCGTGCAACAATCGAATAAAAACGGTACACCGCCAGAAGAGAAGAAGATTTCCTAATAAGCGTACACCACTGCCCTTTTTACGATGGCCACGATGATGTATCCGACACTAACGAAATCGCAGAGTATGCGTTCGAAACGCAAGTCTGCCGTTGAACTACTAGCCGAAAGCAAACCATTCTACGTAAAGTCTGAGATAGTACGTGATACCACACAATCCATTCCGACAAGACCAATTCAGAGCTTTGGATGTGGATACGGCACATATGTAAGGAGTAAATCAGTTAACGTAACAGCACATGCCATTAACTGCAGACCAACAACCTTGCCCCAATGTAAGTGTCCCATAAGAATATTAATTGCTTTTAACTATTTATGTTCAGTATAAGTTCGAGAGAATATCTTCGATAATGTGACTGCGTTAATTAATTCCTTAACAAAACTTAATTATGTTTGGCTTCGTAAATGTTTATTATTATGTTTTTGTGCCCAAACACTGCTAGTGTTAGTTGAGATTTTAACGAGCTTGCAAAAAGATTGTAGAATATTCTACAGTATTGAAATGTTTTAGTTATACAGGCCGTTTTTGGAAAACGATCCACCTAAAATATACCAGAAACATGTATTTACTTTTATTGCAAGGGGAAAATCTTTTGCTCCATGCTTACGATATTTACATTGAAAGCCCCATTTAAAGCTTTCAAGTACCATTTATATTCAAAAACCAAAGCAACATTGACAAATTTCGAGAAGAATTCCATGAAATTTAGATATTATACGTGTTTATTGCTTTAGTTCAATTTTCTCTATTGAAACTAACAGAGAAAGGTGGTCAGTCTAATGCATACACAGTGATAAAATCCACTGCTGAAAATGTAAACAATGTCGCGGATCACCCCGTAAATAAGAGGAAAGAAATCGTGTACTGCAAAGTCATTGGACACTCCGCTGTCCCGGATTGATTAATTAAGCTTGTATGGTGCGGAGTGTGCCGATACTTTCGTGTTATTTGCAATTACAATCGTAATAAACGAATAAAACTGGACAAAACAATATTCGCAAGAACAGGTTTTCAAATCCTTATAGTATCAGTTGTGAGATAAAACAACACTCGTTGATGATTTCGAAATCGGTTAAATTTATCAACGGAAACGAGTGGAGACTTGTCAAATCCGGCGATCGTTCCACTTAGTAGAGGTAATCATAATCTTATCCTCCTATATCCTATCCCCTAAGGTGAATATCTTTCGTTGTATTGCTATGCTTGATTTCTAAGTAGTGAGCTATTCTAGGTTCTTCCATGCTTATTTCTTCCCATTGGCTTTGTTCTTCGGATTTTCTTTACCTTCATCATTTGACATTCTTATTAAATCAATTCCTTATTTTCCACTGGCTTCACTTTTAATTTTTCCCTGCCTATTCTTTTTAGTGCTATTACTTTCTTCAAATATTTCATCTCTGTAGGTTATATCATCTGCTTCTATATTTGTGTTAAGATCCAGTTTTCTCCCTCATGCAACGTATCGCTAGGTATATCAAAATCTTTACCCTTTGTATGATTTTCTTATGTTTCCTGTTGTTTATTTCTTCTATTGTCGACGATATTTACCAAATATTTGTAACTACGAAGGTCGTTTAATAAGTCCTCAGAAAAAGATAGAAAAACAAAGTATTTTCTGTAGATTTTTATTTAATCATCTTTTGAAATAGTTTGAGTCCCGTTGTTGTTAATGTTATTCCTCTGTAATTTCCGCAATCGTCTGCATATCTTCTTTGGCACACTGGCCTGACTAATCCAGTGATTTGCAAATCTCTGGTTAAGCCAGTTACGAATGTGGTGGAGTACCGTGCTACTGAAAGAAAGGTTGCAATTCGCCGGACCTTCTTCATCACGTTAGTTTTCAGCTTCTTCAGATGTAAAAGGATCGATGAACTTTTCCAACATATTTAAATAGACGCCTCAATTCAGTATTTTGTGTCGATTTTCATATTGCGTTTATTCACATGGACATTTAAGTAAGAACATACTGTATAGTCTTACTCAAACTTACGAGAAGTCCTTTTTATATTTTCGGACTAGGCCTATATTTTTCGGTACAGGCCCCTTGCTTTTGCATACAAGTATTAAATCGTTTCAGCAGCATCTCTAATCCACTATGAAAAAATGGGTTTAGTTTGTCTGCAAAATACCCTTCAACAGACATTATAACTTCGTCATCGTTCATAAATTTTGTTCCTCTTAGTGTTTTTTGAGATTTCTAAGTAAGAAATGGTTACAATGAGCTAGATCTCGACTATAAGATGGATATGAAGCCAAATTCAGTAACAACAGCTTTTAAAAGTCTTGACTTGTGGACTGGTACATTCGTAGAGAAGCAGGACTTCTGTCTTCTGTTACCGTACTACCTTTATTTAGATAATCAGTCATTAAAATTGAAATTATTTTTCCTGCAAAAGTTGTGTTCTTGGGGGAGCCCTTAATATCTCACCGCATTGATTTTTGTTTTGGCTCATTGTCAAAATGATCGATCAATCTCTGGTGATAAGTTGATTGATAATTGACTCCACAAAGCGCCCAAAATTGTTCACACGCCTCCATCCGGACACGCATTTGGACTGGCGAACGCATTCATGGAATCCAGCTTGCAATAACCTTCGTCATTCCAAGGTATTCGTCTAGAATTCTAAAACTCCTAATAAAGCTACTAATTGTAGACATGTCTTTCGGGTGATGGCGTGTAGTTAATATTTTACTTGACGTTCAGAAGATTTCTAAAGACTGCTGTTGTTGTCTTTTGCTCCTCGTTATATATCCTATTTTTGTTCCGCTTTACTGATCCATAACCGTTCTGCTTTGCTGATCCATAACCGTTCCGTTCTGCGGAATCGCGTCGTTCGTTGTATGACGACTTCGTAGTGCTAACTTCCACTCCGGCCGGAGTCACCGACAGGCTAAAAAATACCCTAGGGGAAAAAAACATCACCACACGTTTCAACACGGTGACTAAAATCGACCAGCTACTCCCTCCTAACAAGGACATGTTACCGAAACTATGAGCAAAAGGCATATACGAACTAAAATGTCAATGTGGAAAAAGCTACATCGGTCAAACAGGACGGAGTATTCAGTGCAGAGTGAAAGAATACGAGAGAAACGCACACCTTAGGCATATTGAAAAATCTGCAGCAGCAATCTTCAGCAGAACGGAACTGTTATGGATCAGCAAAGCAGAACGGTTATGGATCAGCAAAGCGGAACAGAAATAGGATATATAACGAGGAGCAAAAGACAACAACAGCAGTCTTTAGAAATCTTCTGAAGAAGCTGACAGCATGGTCAGCGAAACGTCAAGTAAAATATTAACTACACATCACCCGAAAGAAAGAATTTCTACTATGGATTACGGTCGTGATAGCCTACACTCAACTAAAGCTACTAATTGTTGCTTCTTTAGTCTTACATCCTCCAGTACCAAACACTTGATTTTTTTCAATAACATCAGGAGTGATTACGTCAACCGGCCGACTTCGACGGGGATGATTCTCGACCATGTTTAAATAGTTTTGACCATTTCGCAAATAATCGACTTTGAAGGACAGTCATCCTAATAATTATTGAACAATCTCCTTGTTTTGTTAGAAATTTTATAACTGCTCGATATTCGTGTTTGTTCATTTTGATACGTGACAATATAAACTGACAGAAATTAGAGCTAAATACTGCTGCAATTATTTTGCAAATTGTGAAATACCTTATCAAGGCATATGTGATAAAAAGCAATATAATGAAAAATTATATTAAAATTGGAAATTGTCCAGTGAGGGAATATAGAAACAACAACTCGTTCTCTCCTATATTAAATAAATCTATAATTGTACGATTCCCGCCATATTTTTTATCATAAAAACCGCCAAAAGAATGACTGCTCAATTTTTAAAATGAAAACAGTTATAATTGTCCTTGATCCATTGTAACCATCGCTGTTTCGTAATTATTAATGCAGAAGTCGTGTTTTTATTTTTTTTTCCTCACAAACTCGTTGTTATCACAATAACAACAACAATAACCATATTCGCAATATTACAAACAATAATTTTTGAATTTCCTGAACTAACGGGTTTCGCGAACTGAATCCTCTACCGGTTTTCGAAAGAAAAATATGACTGGTCTGTGGAAGTTGTACCGACTAGTATCTGGATATGTAGTTGCATATGTACCTACAGTTGTTGTTAGAGAAATAACCTGCATAATGAATCTAAGAATGCTGTGAACTACATTGCGGCAAACAAAACAGGTAACACGACGTACTTGTCGTGCAGTCATAGCCTACTATTACGTACTAGTTGCGCATGCAGGATGGAATATAGACACCGCGAATAGCTTGTAATAGACTTGTATGGAAAAAATTTGACACGAACGTTAATTTGAAATGGTGTTAATGTGCAAATAAACTTGTTAATGTTTAAAATGTTATATTAACGTAAAAGATGTTATTATATGTCTTTGGAATCTATTTGAGATATCTTCCAATTTTTTCAAAAACAATGGAAAAAAAACAATTTTCTTGGTACAAATCGTTTTACTGGTTTTCAAAATATTCGCCACTCTAACGGTGGTATCCCCAAAATATAGTTTTCGAAAGAATAAAAAGAAGAGAGAATACAAATAATGGGACATTAATTCGATGTTTCTCCCCTGCAACGATCCGACGTTGTAGATCGTTTTTCCCGATTTGATCGAAGATTTCTGACAAACAATTTCTTGTATGTTATTCAACATTAACTGTTCTTCGATCATCCAAAGCAATGTTTGCCATATGTACAATGCAGCGAAAGAAACAATACTCATTCTCCTAGAACGTTCATCTAGGAACACTCAAACAGTTTCCGGTTCGTATGAATATACCCAAGTTTCGTCACCTGTTATGATGTGTTTGGATTTTGAAGCTCCTATGTCGAATTTCTTGAGCATTTCCTTGCGCTAATCGACACGAAGCTTTTTTGTGCTTGGATCAAATTATACGGAATTTACCGGGAATACCTAAATGTTCATGCAAACTCGCACGTAAATTTCTTGGAACAACAATCGATTTTGGTCACTGACGGAAGCACGACCACGACGAAATTTCGTAAACCAGATGTAAGCAGTGTTTTTTGATGGTGCTTCATTACCAAAACGAAGCTCTTCGAGGAGGCATTGTTGTGTTAGAACTCTACTAAAATAATAATAATAGCCTTTATTGTAAGTATCGGCAACCTCCGCACCACACAGGTTTAATTAATTATATAATAATTAATTCGGGACGGCTGTTTCGAAGACACGAATATATATAAAAAGAAATAAATTAAGAAACGCAACGTTGCACAATCTCAGGGTGAGGACTAGTTACATACATAAAATATGTTAACTGCTTTACCTAACCCCGCGTCAATAAGCAACATTATGTAATAGTTACTGCCTATATTAAAAACTTCAATTAAAATTCTACGTGTGGTACCATCCAACATATTGTTAATTGTTTAATAATAATAATAATAAAAGAAACAGAAAACAACTAGAAAAAACATATCAGCATGTCTGCTGACGGAACAGCACAGATCTGTATTCGCGCCTAAATCCACGACACTTCAATCGTAAGAAATCATCCAATGAAAACTTTTACGTGAAATTTCCGTTTTTTTTAGTGCTGTAGACAAGCTATTCGGCCGATTTATGCTTCAACAATAATAAATAATAATTTTGCCAAAATAGTAATGCAAAATTTGAATGGCACAATCTAGTGCTTGTAAAAACTTAAGACGCTACCCTTGTATAATAAGTAATTAATAGATTCGTTCGATTTTTTTGTAGGTGTCACTACAGGGGTTGGTCTTAAACGTATCCTCAAAAACATATTGTTTTTGCCACCCTTCGAATTGAGCAAAAATTGTGAAAACAATATTTTACACTGAAGTAATATGTAGGTAATATTTATTTTTTATTTCATTCCAATATCTCCCAAAGTCTATGAATGACCTTGCCCAAATCAAGCTTTATCGACCTCTACAGAAAAGAAGTAAATACTCAACAACTCTGCGAGGGTAGCAGTCTTCGGTTAGTTGGAAGTTCACCCATGAAAATTACTTTTTTTTTCAAACCAGGATCTTTTAAATCTTTTAGAAATCTTAGTTGGGATGAGAATTAAACCCAGAAACTAATTTTGGTACGTTGCAAATTTGTTTGGTTTCCGGGTTTGAACTGCGTCGTTTTTGTAACTTCGTCCTCACTCTTATGGGACATCTTCAGGGCTGTTCCTGCATCATAATTGGGGACTATTCATTCTGGTGGTGTTTATGTAGGACTTGCTACGGGTTAATGGAGCGGAAAGTTACGGATCAATGGAAAAGTTACGTCTTAATGAACATTGGGGAACATGGGATTTCCAGGTATGATGTAAGGGGTAGCTATTGTCGCGATTTAAATTGTTGGTACGTTTGAAGATTTCTATACCTGGAAATCCCAACTAATCAAACCTCCTGGCAACCGCAACGGTTCTTCGATCCGTAACTTTTCCGCTTCCTTGAGATGTAAGCTTTCCGCTTTGTTGACCGGTAACAAGGAATTTATATAGACAAATTCCCTCCGGAACAAATAGCTCCCAGACAGCGTGCACTAATAACCCCGAAAAGGTTTTTTGAGAGTGAGGCCGAAACGTCTCGAAGTAATGTTTTCTAATAGGTGGAAAGATCATTTTCCAAATTTAAGAAAAATTGCATTTTCTGGAACCAATTCATAATAATAAACACTTGTAGACTTTATCTGAAAATAAACTTAAAACCGCATGTATACGTATAGCAACTGTCGTAACCAAAAAATCCCACAATATCCATTATTTCCTGAAATATTTTAACATTAGATTTTCTATGAAGTCTCCAAAGTTATCAAAAAGCACTTGGATATTATCTTGCAAACATTTGACAAACTATACTATCATTTTGCAGGATTGAACTTAGTCACACCATAAACATTAGCTTTAAACTGTAACACATCGCGGATTTTTCTCGGAAGATCCACAATTCCAAGTAGAATTAATAGATAAGATATTATTTTTATTACCTACGATATATCGAATAGATTCCATCCGTCAAATTTTTATACAGAAAGTTTAGCTAGGACCTTTCAGGTAAATTAAATTCTGTATTTTTTATATTTTTAATAGAAAAATAATTATAAAAAGTAATAATGTTTCTTAGACATGTTAGGATAGAAAATGTTCTTCCACGGAAACATATATACCTGAAAAGGATATTAAAAATGTCGCTGTCTTGCCCCCTATTCCATTTTGCGAACTAATATCCTAAAATCCGAAGGTGTGTCATTTTGAAAATTGATTGATCCGTCCAACATGTTTACAGTTTTACCAAATGATCTTCTTCAATGCTGATAATTTATGAAATTTTGATATATTCTTGCAGCTGAAAGGATTCCTAATTCATTCATTTTCAGAATTTTGTTCTGGAAAATAGCTTCTGAATGATTCTTTCAAATTTTATAAACGAATGATGAAGCTTTACGTTTAATTTCTGTTTTAAGGCTTTCCACGTATTCATTTAATAACGGAATGTTTTCCAACGTACCATTTTTCATCCTGATCGCCTGTAAATCCCATTTTTTAATTACTGCTTTAATATTATCTTGAACAATGGTTGATAAATATTCTTGTGTCAACCAGTTAAATTCAATAAAACGATCATTGCAACGAAAATTATTAAGCTTCATTAAAAAGAGGCAAATTTCATCCTGCAATTCAAACTCTCGGTTTAACATTTTTCTATAAGAAAGTCGACGTATTTTAATACGAAGGAAAATATGTTTAAAGCTGATTTCCAATTTTCTCATAAATTTGAGAATTTAATGGGCGAGCTTTTTTAATTATTTTAATTAATTATTATCCCTATGTATATGACAGTGCGTCCAGGAAGCATTAGGTGCAACAGTTTTTATAAAACTGCTCAATCCAATTGTATTGCCACTCATAGCACGAGCACCGCCTCTGCAGATGCCATCAGTACATTTTATCTATTACGTTTTATTTGTTTTTATGAAGTTGTTGTATCTCCATATATTTTATTTTTTCTTCATTTATTGGTAATCCTTTTTCTATTGCTGCTTTTTATATCTTTAGGGCTTATATCTTTTGTTCTCGATGTCATCCGTATACAATTACTATATTGAACTATATTGAAGATCTCCTTGTCTTAGGCACTTTCGGACAATTTTTCATTATTATTTACTTTACATTCTATCTCTTTTAGAGCCTTTTCATTAGAATTATAAGCTTTTCTCTTTTTCATTGCACCGTACATCATTTCTCTTTTTACCGTATATTGTTATCCACAAAATGTTTTACTACAAAAACCCGGTCAATCGCCGATCTGTTTTTGGGAAATCTTGTCCGATTTTCCGTTCCACCACTCCATTTATTGTTTTTCTTCAATATTGGGATGTGTGCGAAGGCATTATCCAATATAAGCAATGCTTTTGGAGGCAAATTCAAATCCCTCAAATTCTTTTTAACTTCAGGAACAAAAAAAATTGAACTAATTGCGAATTGTAACCCATCCATTATTTTAGCCCATACACTCAATAGAAACATGTGGGCTGCTTTGAATTGCCCTAGGTTTATTTGCCTTTCCAACAACTAACAGTTTCAACTTATGATGAATGGGCACAAGGCATGAAAGTAAACTTATTCTTACTCACTTTGTGACTTGTGCCGGAGTATTTTAATTGAAGCTTGTTCGCATTATAGAAGTTACGTGTTATACTGTATTTGCTACCATCGCCAAAGCTTAAAGCACTAATTTAGATAAAATTAATAGTTTTATTTAATCAGGTAAATATATTTTTGCCGAGGGAGATAATGTTATTAGATTTTTTTTACAATTGCTGTACATTGTAAGTATTGCTTTTGGAAATAAATAATTTTTTCTTCTCATCTGTATTACTAAAATCAATTATCAATAATTCTGTATTTACAACCTCTTTTCTACTATAACGACATTATAATTTTCGAAGCAAAATCTTTTAGAACCTCTTCGGTGAAACTCCTTAATTCAAACTTGAAGAATTACGCCAATTTACCGACATGTCATAGCACTTTCAAGTTTATAACCATAAATAGCAAAAACTCAAAAGTACATTCACTTCAAGCCCATCTTTAGTTGTACGTATACCTACCTTCTTTCTTACTTTAAAAGGCGTAGGCAATTCGTTTTATTATCCCAGTCCAATTTTCTCTTCTACGAAAATTGATTCATAACTTTCACTGGCTGCATCTGCAAGTACTTACCAATCTGCTTATTAGAGCGACAATTTGAAGTCTTGTTTCTACGTTCGATTTGAAGCGTATCGTAAAGGAAGCGACCGTTTTATTGGGGACACTTGTTGAACCATAAACTCCGATGCAGCAAAAACGGCGACGAGCCAGAAGAACGGGTTTACCGTATGATGATGTAAGAGAAGAAGAGTATAACTTTTGCGGTGTGTATAGCTCTTGGTTTGGTTTGCGTATTTGTCGATGAGAACGTGCATATTATACAACTCGTAATCGAAGGAATTTAAGTGTGAAAATTGCTAAAAACACCTTCATATTTAAGAATTTACAGGAATTAGGCTAGTTTTGGACGCTTCATAATCTTCAGACGACACTTATCACTGTTTGTTACCAAACCAGCATAATGTGCGTCCTTCTTTAAAGTCAAAATGTCTCTCTTCGAATTAATTTCTTCATCAACGTCTCTACCCCTTTTTCAATAGCGGCACAGCTTTTAAATAAATTAATGTGAATGTTTAAATTTTGGAAAGTTTATCAGAAAGAGGATGGGTTAAATATTAATGTAAACAAAGCAAAAAAATGGAATAGACAAAAGACGTAAAGCGGGATTCAAAATAGAGGAAATACCAAATTTGAAATACTTAAAAATGAAACAAAAAAAATGGAAAAGAGTTGAAAACAGAACAAAGAAAGTAAAGTAGCGGTAAAGCCTCGGGAAAATATCGTCAACCGAGAAGATAAGAATTGCTTCCACAGTGTTACGGCCATGTTTTTTGAGCCTGTAGAGGTAAATTGCTAGATGTCGCAATGTTTTTTCATTCTTCCTAAGGCTAATTCAATTTTTTCCTTTAATCAACATTATTGGATACATGTGGGTGGAAAACGCTTGATTCTAGAACATCAAAAATTCTCCCAGTAATCTTTAATGGTAAAATGTGCACTTCTATCAGTTATTGCTTTGGTTATTGCAGATTTCAACATAACGTGTATATGATTCAATGTTGCCAAATGTTTGCTTTAAGAAGAATAGAGAAAGTTTGGTGCGTTAGAATTTTCGGTTAGGAATTCTATGAAGTGCATATATCTTTCATTTTTATAATCACAGTGCTTAAGCTCTGTCCCTAAATATCACTTCTGATCGCTCTAACGGTTTGATAGAATCGATGGTATGAAATCACTTTCTGCAAGACTTAGCATAATCTTGACTTTTAAAAATAGTGTTTGTGCATCTTTTACCACACATTATTTCCTGTTTTTCTTCCCTACATTTTTATACAAATTCCCCAAATCCCATTCAATTTTCTTAGAAAGAAGGGAGAGCAAAAATAGCCAAACGCATATGGAAAACCAGCTAAGTCAACAATATCAGAAACCTCCTATTTCCACCCACGCGCACTACACAAACCCTCGCCACCGTTCGCGACAATATGATCCCGCAAGATAAACACCCCATGAAAGGAAGACCGCGCCAAATCGATCAGGACACACGTGACATTCGTTATTTACGCACAGATCATGAGATCTGGCTTCCCTCGACAATATCGTATTGTCTTATTGAAAAAAGCACGTCCCGTTTTAGACGTACAAAAGACATCGACCAATTTGTACGCCAAACAGGCGGCAACAGGCTACGAGTAGTGTGGTTGGATATCGAAAGTTCGCAGGTTGTTCTCTTGACGTATTTACTCTCTATCATCTCCCGTATCTCGGTGCATTGTACGCGAAACCTACGCAAAATGAACGGAATTAGAAATGGAATCTAGTTTAACGTTATTTTTTATGAAATCATTCATCCCACTGTTACGTACGATGTATTTGTATGAAACCTTGTTGTCGGTCGATAGAGACGTATTTGAAATGTAGGTTTATGAGGTAGTTGTAAATTTACTAACGATAGAAATAAAGATTTTAATGTGGTGGATTTCATTAAATTTGCAAAACTCCACTTTTCACATGATTTTTACAACAAAGAGCGCAGCGCATTCTAATATCTGATGAGAAATTTTGGACATATGACTGATCAATTTTGTTGATCGAGTAAATTCCTTGTTAGGCAAAATTGTAGTCCACATCACACTAAGTGTACGGGAATATCTTGAGATGGCTTAAATCTTTCTTCATTGCATCCTCTAACATGGCTATCCCCTAGTATCAGTATCTTTGTTAAATCTTGATGGCAGTTGATTGCCGAATTTTGTAAAGAGTCAACTTACAACATTTGCAAGCGTGTCGACTCGAACGTAATTGTTGACAGAAAGACCGGTTCGGGAAGATCAGCAAGAAAAATGACTTCCAATTGAGATTCACCTGGAAAACTTGGTCGCAAGTGTCGAATCGATAAAAGATACGTAAGCAGCATTCTCAAACAACATGATGTATCACTTGTTACGAGAAAATCAGCTTCAAAATATTTCGAAAAACAGTTACAAGACTAAACACCCCTTTAGTCTTAATTAAGACAACTTGCTGAAAATGAATGTTCACCTTTAAATAGTATCGTTGTTATTATAGACGACGAATCTTGCAAAGGGCACTTTCAAGCTTATATTTGTCCATCTGGTAATTCTGCCAAAGCGGGGAATATAGTAATTTTCAGGATAATCTTCATCGATACAAATAGGATTATTTTTGGGACAATACTGCAGGTAATAAATTTACAATACTCTTTGCGGTGGGTGCAGGCCACCCGAAAGTTTATTGTGTATTGATAAATGCTTTAGTTTC
>LR737414.1:1593378-1621620 GCA_902655005.2 Marronus borbonicus | reverse complement strand
AAACTAAAGCATTTATCAATACACAATAAACTTTCGGGTGGCCTGCTCCCACCCCAAAGAGTATTGCAAATTTATTACCTGCAGTATTGACCCAAAAATAATCCTATTTGTGCCGATGAGGATTATTCTGAAAATTACTATATTGGGTCATAAAATATAATAGGTTTTTAATCACTCTTTAATCGATATTCTTGAAAGTTTGCCCGTACAATTGGTTATAAACTTCATAAAGGACCTAATATAAATATGTTATTTATATATCAACGCAATTATATTATCTTTTAGTAGAATTTACATTTTACTAGGTGTCCGAACTAATATGGACGGTAGTGTACGTTTCATAGCACTTAGCAAGGTGAAAATATACAATTGAAATTTTTACTTCCAATGCATTCGAAACTATTTGAGATCTAGCTGAAGAATTTCTGACGTTTACAATTGACCAGTAGTTCTGTCATCTATTTCCCCAAAGGTTATTCCATACCAATAAATTTACTTATATTTTTTAATAGAAACAGGCAAACCATTTTACTTATTTATTATTTATTAGCGGAAGTACATATGATATCTACCCACGCATGCATACGGTTATCAATCAAATCAGTTTTCTACCACAATGTTGCGAAATTATCTGTTAATCTAAGTAAATCAAGTTAGCACGTCTTATTAATCTAACCTTCCTCTAAATTTGCGATAATAATTATCCACTTATTTGCGCACGGTATCTATTTAGCTCTTAAGAAATCGAAGCCTAGCGCGAAACATTACTTAATCAAGTCATAATTTTTTTCCCATATTATAACCTCTAAATGTTATTTATCTACATATACATGTACCTATATGCAAATACATATTAATATGTTTGGATATTATTTACTTAGGTGTAAAGTAGAAATGCAAAGGTAAGCGTCTATGTAATGTTGCAGATATGTATGAATAATTTCAAGTATGTAATTGGTAATTATACAACATACAATATATAGATTGTGGCTAATGATCGCTTGCATAATTTTGTAATTATCAATAAGGTAATAATTTAGATTTCAATGCAATTATATACTAGCAATGGCTAACCTTCAATTTCGACTCTGTACCCAGAATTTTCTATAGTATGCAAGTTATCTTTTTCGGGTGTCTCTTGATCTTGAAAATGGTACATACCCCAGGTACGGATTTTGATTTGGTATGTTCTAATTGTATGTGGATTATGCAGGCTCCCAACATATGTAGCTAGACCATTGTATTGTAGAAACAATAGAACAATTAAAAGAACGAAAGTGCACTAATTTTCAATGACCATTTAAATTTTACGAGATTTCATTGTTATTTACCTAGTCACGAAAACGACGAGTTAGACCACAAATAAAATGCTATTTTTCAACCTACAATTAAGAACACTAACACACGCTTTTTCTAATAACACAATACCTTCGAAAAGAAATGTTTTGGTAAATCTGCAAAATATGGTTGCATAATGTTTTCCAAATCTTCATTCGATAAAAGAGTGACGCGTTCTCAAGGCTTTGAGTTTTGCAGTTGTCAGAAGCAGAGTTTTCTGAGCATTTTTTTTTGCGTATAGCCGAGGGGTGAGTGGTCTGGAAATCCATCGCGTCAACACTTTGTTCATTCCGAAATCTTCGTGTAGAATTTTTGAAAACACTTGATTCTGATCAATAATGATAGCAAGGACTGTGGCGTAGTATGGTAAACAATACAAGTATCGGTAACCTCAGCATCACACAAGTTTAATTAATTAATCCGGGACGGCCGTTACGAGGATACGAAAGATCCACGCTCAACCGGTGACCGAATAATGTGAGAAAAACATATGCTTGTTCTATCCCTATTTTCGAGAAAAATATTATTTAAAAGTACCTACTTTGACCGCCTACGTGCTTTAAAATTAAAACGTGCGAAAAACCTACAGGATACGGGCAAATAGACGGGAGGGTCTCTTGGTATTGCAGCCCGAGACATAAAACATGTGCAAGGTTTACCCCAATAAATCGAATAGAACTGAGTACGACAACGGTCCTCTCTGTTCATCAAATTTTCGTTCCTTTTTATGTAAACCGTCTCGTACGCGTCGAATTCCCGCGGCGAAATTACATTCTTAATCAATTTCAAGTTTTCTAATTTAATATATCCGGTTTGTTTGTGTGTTGGGCTACACTTGACGAATCTAATCTACCGAAGCGATAACACCTGATATGTTCTTTAAATCTGGTGCCTATCGCTCTTTTCGTTTGACCAATATAGGCTTTATTACAGTGACTGCATGCAATTTTATAAATTGCATGCAGTCGAATATCGCTGCTTCGCTATAAACACATCCTAACCCAAAACAATTTTAGTATCTCTCCAAACAACTTTTATATAAAATAATTTTCTTATAACGTACTGCAGTGGCTGTAGAAGCGAGTTATAACATTAGGTGGTGGCTCGTCTATTTGTTATGGTTGCCCATAAACGCTCCAAAAATGATCCACCCCTTAAAGGAAAATTCTTATTCCTTCAAGTAAACTTCACAAAATAAAATAAGTTATCTCGTTGTCTAATATTAGCTTCACATTTTAAACGGCGATAATCAGTGGCGGCTGAAGGTAACGCCCATGGGAGAGCGCTGAAAACGATTCGATTTCCTCCAGTATTGCCGTTGCATAGATCGATCGGAAATACACGAGGGAATTAAAGCGTTGTAAACCAGACCCCATGAAAACTTTTCCCTTAATTTTGTTTCTTCCAGATATGGCTGTATCGCCATCGAGATCCTTGCCACCGCTTTCCCATCGTCGATCCGTACATTCCGGCAACAGCGATCTCCTCCAGAACAAGCTCCGTCAACTGCTGGTTTGCGATAGTGCGGAGGAGCTGAGCGTCGAACAGCTGGGCCCGTTGAGCCCGCCGGCGGAATACGCGCAACGCTGCCACAAGAGCCTACCGGATCTGCACTGTCGCGCTGAGCCGAGTTCGAACAAGAGCAGCAATAAGAGCCTTTCTAATCGCGACAGCGGAGGTTCCAGCGGTCACTATACGCAACGTAGCGAGCCGCCACCGCCGCCTAGACAGGTGAGTCAGTCGGTTGTTGGTTTCCTTTTCCCCGCCTTCGACGAAAGAGCGTAGGTAAGCGATTTGGCGCGACAGACGGTCGTCCTTTCACTGCGAAGTTGATATATCACTTTGTTGTTGTTTATGTAACAAGGATTTTATACTCAAGGCAAATAAATGGATTATAGTTTTCTTTGGGTTATAGTTAGTTATAAATGTAAATACGTTTTGTTGATTGGCGGCAATTTTACTGTTATGGGAATTTCTGCTCAAATTATTGAGTTCTTTTTAAATTCAAGTAAGGAGAGTGCACTTATTGTCGTCTCTACCACAAAAACGTTTCGAACCGGCCTTTTGAGACAATTAGCAACCTCAAGGAAACGGCGGTGATTGATACACTCCAATTTAAATAAAATGTTGTGGGTTTATGGCTAAAAACACTGATAAATTCTTTAGGTTCTCAATCCCCTGTTGTCAATGCCCCGTTTTTGGGGCATGTCTCCGTACGGCCTTTCGGAATCAGCATAGTGTATTCTCGAAAGTATTTAGGATGATCTAATTAAATGCGCACCATTGGTAACTTCTTTATTTTTGTAGCTATGTCATCGGTGGAAATAGCAAATCGCTAGCATTTTTTCCGCTGAATACAGTGATGAAATCAGAAAAGAAATTGCAAATCGCATTTTAAGTTTGGGGAAAAAATAACAATTTTTTAAATTGAGTACCCTGTGAATTATATATTTCTTATGAAAGATATTGAAATTTAGAATAAAATCGCTAGGATAGAAAATAATGAAGTTATATGGACCTAAATTAATGCGAAATTAATTTAGGTTGCTACGGAAACAAATGGTAATAATTTGTAATGAGGTGTAAAACATAAAAAGCTTAATTTTTAACTTAATTAATTGACTTAATTTAACACCATTTAATTATAAAACAACAAAATACAAATGCATTTGTTTTAAAGCTGCTAATTCTACTTCTGAAGATGTTCGAAACTCCCTCGTAACATTTTTCGGTTTGTTTTAAGACATACTTCGAACGCATTTCAATAAAACCTTGTCATCCATTTGACGTAGTTCTTGTCGAACTACAAGCTACGAAATCTTGGAGACCATGGAGGGCCATGGACCATTAGACCAATCCATCTGTCGTTAGGAAGATTGTTCAGAAAAATGTTCATAGAAAACCATCAAAAAGCCATTCTTCTTTCAGGATCTACGGATAATGTTTCAGCAGGTCTGTATTTATAGGGAATGGATGAATATACTTCAAAATAACCAACCGCTGTTTCTAGTGCCCCAATAATTATCCAATTCCTCTTGACTCGTTTTTTTACCAAAAACATCTAAACATTCGGTTGAAGTTTTAAGAAATATTGGCAATCCAATTGAATACAACTGCTCGTAATATTTTTTTGCTCTTACAGAATATTTGCGACGCATCAAATGAGCTTCCAATATATCACGTTATATTCAATTTTATTCTAAATTTCAATGTCTTTCATAAAAAAAATTATAGTACATGGGGTATCGCATTAAAAAAATATTATTTTGTTTATAAACTCAAAAACGCATTCTTCAGTTGTGTTTGCCAATTTCACCATTATAATCGACGGGAAAAATGCTACTAGTTTACTAATTTGACCGACGACGAAGTATCAAAAATAAAGTTATAAAACTGAACTCGGATCTTATAAAGGTATTTAAAAATAGGTACATATAAATTTAGGCTATTAGGAACTCTATTAGCTGCTGTTCAGAAACGAAACCAGTTGATTTTGGGCCAAATCAAAAGCAAATAGGATTTTTGAGGATTGGAAGAAAGTTATTTTCAATAACGGATCTAAGTCTGCCGTTTATGTAAGGGATAATATAGCTGTAGAAGCTTATCATAAAAACTGTCTCAAAGCGTTAGTTAAATTTCCAAAAGAGCAATTAATATAAGGCTTGTGTGTCAGTAGTTTGATGCAATTGGAATTGATAAAGAGGCTAAGAAAGGAGGATACTACAAGTTAAAAAAAAATATTGTAGGATATAATGTTCATTATCGAAAAAATTGCACGGAAGAGACACTTTACAAACAGGATGGCGTTTTGTGTCATATCGCACATTCAACCGAATAACAGGATATAAAAATGTTATCTTCGCTCTCAAGTAACCCGGATCTAAATCATTATCTTGGAATGAGAGGATACAGATAGAATCATCAAAAATGTATGGCGGGAAATGAAAAAAATATCTAAGGGACAATCCTTGAAGCCATAATAATTTAATAGCCAAATTAATAAAAAATCTGGAGCATGTTAACTCCTGAATTTTGCAACGAGTTTATAAAAAAGAACACCAACGTGTATTCGAGCGATTATCAAGTCAAAACGAGACATCACGAATTACTAGAATTATTAGCTTAGATAATAATACCGTTCCAATACAAAATAATCTCTTACACATAATATAGCTGTGTTCCGCTGTTTATGTAGAGACTGTACACTATTTATCTAAGGGGACGTCAAATAGAAACAGATGTATCGAGCTGGTTGACCGCAAATATTACTTTTACATCTCTAATGCGATTCTAAGAAATATTTATCTACAGGGAAAGTAGCGTTGTTTGCTCTCACGAAACGTTATCATTTTTATGACCCAAGTTTAGCCTGTAAATGCATCCTTTGTAAATAATAGGCCTGTTAGGTTCTTAATACTAGTAAACAGATGTGTCAAGAGTATATATAGAAGCCAGTTTGTGTCATATTATCCATCATAAATAAGAATAAAAAAAAATAAATAAATGAAAGTTCATTAACTGAAGTGAGATTTAGAAATGCTATTAAACTGGAATGAAAGGGTTTTTATTTCAAAAATTAAACGTTTTTGGAAGAACATGATTCACTTGTTTAAACGCAGTAGATAGGACCGATTCACAGATAATAAACTGAAATTTATTGCAATGTGTTATGTTTGCCTTCGCGGTCCTCGATAACACTATATTTTTCCAGGTTGTAACCGCGTCGCTGTCGTAGCTTCTGCTGATGTTTCGTCTTGGCTTCAGCCCATCAGTTATACGGTTTCTCTAAAATTCACTAGCAGCACTATCAATAACCCCACCTACAAATTATCGAAGTTTCTTACGTCCAAAATTCGTCAAACGTCTGAAAAAGTTGACGACTTCATGTCAAATATTATTCACCAAAGTTCTCATACAGGATACAGTATCCATTATTAGAGAGTTCCTCATCCCTAATGACCAACCGGGTGTTCTGGCTGACTTGGTTGGGACTTATCTTTCTTCTACCTATTTCCAGTTTCATGGTAAACACTAGGAACAAGTCTCAAACGGGGCTATTTGTCTCCCTATTTTAATTTTTTGCTGTTTTCTTGAAGTTTTTGCAAAAAATTTCGTTACTTGACAAGTAATGCCGTCTTCATGTTTAGGCTTAAAATATTCAGATAGCACAAAACAGAATTAGTGTAAGCTATATAACTTTGGAATGACATAAGCTAGCGTTTTTAGATTAAATAACGTTCATCCTATTTTTTCAATTAACTATCTTTTTGTGTTATCGGGGAGCAAGTAATATGCATTTGTATTAACACTTTTTTGTTTTCTTACATTAAAGTCAATCGAAACGATTTCTTTCTTGTTTTACTTAAAATTGCAGGAAACTCGAAGAGATTCCGGTTCAAGCACCCAGCACAGCGGCGGCAGCTCCTATTACTGCTGTCAGGAACCGGAATGCCGCACCCGCTACCCGCAGCCGGTATCCACGTTCAAACGCCAGAAATGCCTCCGGTACAAACGCGATCGGCCGATACTCCGTTCGAAATCGGACATCAGCGATCGCTATTATCGGGGCCCGCCCGAACCACCCGTTAGTCATCTCGAGCAGTTCTTCGAGCATCTCGGCCTCACCAGCGATAGCTACGAAGACATGCTGAGCAACAGCCGGTCCTCGGATAGTCCGGTGTTCTTCTCCGACGTCTCGACGGTGGACTCTAGTCGGCCTATCGATAACGTCGACTATTGTCACGCGCAGACGTTAAGACCTAGTGAACCGCCATCTATCGTCGAACGCAACGCCCGCATCATCAAATGGCTGTGCAACTGTCGGAAATTGCAATTGTCGTGAATTGTCCGTTTCGTCACGATCCTCCTTCGAATATTTTTGTTTGTTTTCCAGGTTTGTAACATTGCGATAACAGCAGCGCTCTCTGGGTATTATTATTATGATTAGAAAACGATCGTTTTTATATTTACGTTTTGATTGCAAGCGGTAGTACGTTGAAAACGGTTCTGCAGATAGATCATGAAAGATTGCGATAATCCTAAAAATTGATATCTACTCATAATCATTATTTTAAAATTCGCTTTCTTAACTTTTAATGTAATACGTTGGTTAATCAATTTCTCGTTTACTACGGGACAATTTAACTATGGAAAAGAATATTCTTTATAAAAATTATGAATATTATCTTTACAAAAATATTAATTATAGCGGGAAATATTCATACTTTGTTAACTATGTTAAGTTTATTTCGAAACTCTAGTGTTATTTCTAAGCTTTAAAATAAACCAAGCTTTTATATTGAATATTTTTTTCTCATAAATTCATCATAAAGAAGTTGCGACACCTATTCGGCATCAGTTAAATGAACCAAGTGTATTAGTCTTAAGACAAACTTCTTAAAAATACTATTTTACATAAATAAAACAGATCAAACACAAAGTAACTTAAATAATCGTAGCTTGGCTGAGAAAAACAAAAAAATAAAAATATTCTTAGTTTTTGATTGAATATTGAATAACGCTCGCTTCCATTGTTTAAATCTAAACAATTGAAGCATTTCGTTTTCTCTTAATTTTCCTGACGCAATATTTTGAATTGTAAAATACTAAATATAAACAATTTGCAACATGGGAAAATCTCGACCTTGCAATATTAGTTTTTTCCCCAGATTTGATCTAATACAAACAAGTTTATTCGTAACCATTAATTTTAGTGTCTCATAGGTAACAAATGTGTTAATATTGACTTATATTATCAAGAAAAATGTAATAAAATGATAGCAGAACAATCTTTGATGATCTCTCTGGAGAACTTACCAAAAACTACGGTGGCTTGGCCTAATATGACTCTGATCATCCAATTCCGTTAATCATAAGGTTATTAACTCATAATCGCCATTGAAACTTATTATTACGATATGAAAACGTGAACATTCCTTTAATGATATTACTATATATACAGGCTGATGATAAAATTGATTATCTTATAATCAGCCTGTACATAATGAATTGCAGATAAATGAGCTAGATTTATTTATGCATTGATTAATAGAAGTATTGATATATTTAATGATTTTCAAATTCGTTTCAATGCTTCTTTTAATCACCTCCCACTTCATTTTTCTTTGACAAACATTAAACCTCTATTGTGATATATGAAACGATCATTGCATGGCATCCCCAAAATGCCTTTGTTTTGGTCTCCTTTATGACATCGATTCCACTACTTTTGTCTGATTTTCATTAGGGAGAACTAGAAACATATTCTAAACTGTAAGAAAAGACGCCTAACTACTTCGCGGTTCTCAAAACGTACCACCAACAACCTTAGTACATGTATATCTTATGTAAATCTTTACGAATTGAAAAGTTTGAGAACCGTTGACGTAAGTACTTTATATACATAAAAGTAGCATTTATCAATAATTTTTTGCATTCATCTGCGTCTATTTTGCACAAATTATAATACTTAATGAACAAACATTAGCACATTTATACGATATACTTTGCAGTAGTACTCTAATAAACAACGTTAATTTTCAAGATCGGATTGATTAAATTCATTAATTAACATAGAGTGAAGTATGCACTTCCGCTATAATGATTAAAATTAAGTAGAAATAGTGTTTTATCAATTTAAATTGCAAATGTACCCCATTTGCTTTGGATTTTGGAATATGTTTCCTGTTAGGCGCGTTTTAGGACGGTGACTTTTGTGTATGTAATTTGATGATATTTTAAAAATGAATTTGTCATTACTTTACGCTTTGGTAATGAAATCGTAACATACCGTGTTGATATATTCTGCATTACGCTATGAATTATTATTGTTTTTAAAGTGTTTGGAACAGTTGCTTCGCAAAGTGGACGTTAACTATATTAGTTTTATGAGTACAAGTAGAATAATCTCTTGACAAAAGAGCCATTGTTTAGAAAGAACTAATTCAATCACATGTAACAAAAATCAAATAATCAGATGTCGGAGCTAAATACTCTTATAACCTAGCTTTTATTTAAAAGAGCTGTCGCATGGCAACTATAACAAATCATTTATTTACAGGAAGAATTCCCAGGGCCTTTATTATAAAAAAATGTCAAAATGACCCCTATCGACTTCATCACATTTTCGAATTCTTTTGGTAAAATTTGTTACCTAATTCTGAAAAGGATATACTAATTTATTAGCTTTTATGAACAAACTTAGTGAAACCGGCAAAACTCATGTGAGCTGCAAGTAAACAGTCACTATCACTACCGTACCCTTCTCCTAATTCTGGTCAGGGGGAAACTATCTTCCACTATAATTTAATATGATAAATTGTTCGCCTAGAATAGACAAAAAAAAAGAAGGTAAAATCATTTTTAATTTGTTAAATAAAACACCCTCTGTCGCGGATAAGAAGAATATTTTGTCTAAATGTTTTAGATTAAATCGTCATATTTTGAGTCAAGGAGTTTTCAGTCACTATATGGACAAGTATTAATGAAACACCCCTAACGACAAGAAATCTCTCACACGCATGGAAAATTGCTATGAATGCTTCCGCTAGAAGGCGCACATTAAAGTACACACAGCTCCTTATACAAAGGCGCGTAAGTCTGTTCATAATAATATCTTAAGTAATCATTTAAGAACAACCAGATGCTGTCACCAAGGTAATGTCTTTATCTAAGTAAGAGGGATTGTAATAAAAACAGGTAAATATTCTGGGAATTGTGATAAGTTATTTAGATACAAAACCGACAGCCTGACAATAGATTTACAAAAATTTAATCCCAGTTTTCTTCCACAGAAAGGCTCAAAGTATGGATATTTCCTTGAAAAAATAATTAATTAATTAAAATTCTGTTAATATACATCTACGATATAAATGATATTTAAAGATGCCCAACAACATGATCAATTCAATATATCAATTTAGACTTTATAGAAATTTTTTTCGATTTTGAAACATTGTGTGCTATTAAGAATCGTTTCAGATAAAAACCAAGCGATAGAGTTCTATTGCGTATATATTGAGGCCTCCTTATCACGCTAGTGCAACGTACGTCTTATTTCTCGAAATCTGTACTTATATACAAACTTCTAACTCAAATACAGGCATTATTAATAATATAAAAAATAGTGTAAGATATCCTTCTATTACTCCAAAGTATGCTGCTTTCCTGTATACGTAGAGTCCGTTTAATCCTTTCTGGCGGATGGAGGAAATTTATTGCGCATAGTGAAATGACAAGAGAATGTCGCTCGGTTTAGGCAAAAATAAAATCTTTGGAACATAAGAAAAATGTTGATGTCTCTGCCTCTTCGCTTAGTTCTTTATCAAAGCTGCTTCCACATCAGCGACACCAAGTATTGAATAAAAATCATGATAATAAAATAAGCGGGATACAGTGAAAATTTACAAATTCAAGCGGAGTCTTGTCTTCTGTAACTGCTCTTTTACACGTTTGCTTTTGAAAACTCTCCAGTCCGCGATGATTTTCTTCTATTAGTTTTCCTTGGATAGCAACGATTTTTAGGTACAGCTTGAATCCTACCAAAAAGGTAATTATTTACTGATTATAACTTTGAAAGTTCCATGGGAAATATCGCGTTCTTTTCCCAAAAGCTTCTGCGGACAATGGCTCTTCCGTAACCTTTGCCGATTTTTCTGCGCGCTTATACGTTTTATAATCATTTTTCTGCACTCAGGATTCGCTTGTTTCCTTTTTTGGCGTGACAATAGTGCATCTATTTTCAGCTTGATCTTCCTAAAGAACAAAAAAATAAACTGGAAAAAAGCGGAATATGCCGCAGTGTAGCGAGTGCATTCTCTATGAAACAGCCTCAATTTTTGCAAACATATTGAACAAGTAACTGTTTACAAAGTGAAGACTTATATGAGTAATAACAAGTTTTATACCAAAGGCAATATGCCACATAAATTTGAGTTTAAAAGGAAGTATGTATAATAAGTTTACTTACCGATTCTGATGTGACTCACTTGATGGATAAATAATTCTTATCTTCTTGGGTCGAGGAAATTCAAGGACAAGGCTGTCATCTAGTATATAATAAACAACGTTTTCAATGTAACTTGTTAGCATGTGCTTATAGCACAAGTTCGCAAGGATTGTGACTTATCGCTTTTTTCTTCCGAACGCTTCATGTTTTGTTTTTTGAATGAGGTTAGTGTATTCATAGTATTAGAGTATTGAAAATGATGATACATTTGTTTTTTCACAATGAGACGATAGAGACGTAAGATTTACTCTATTTTCCAACAGTACATTTCAGACCCACTACGAAAATATCCACGAACAATTTTTTTTAAGAGTACTTAGGTTTTTTTTTAAGATAAGTCCAAGTATTAGCCCAATTTTACTCTAGCCTTAACAAAATGAATCGACTTTAAAAACAATCAAGGTATATAAATCCTTAAATGCGGAATATATCAAAAGATTGATGTTTTCCTTATTTTTTTTTTCTACTTTTCGACTTTTTGAGATACTACACACAAGTCATCGCCAACTTATACCGAATAAATCCACATGTAGTAACCCATAATGTAGAAATTTAAAGAAAATCGACTACGATAATTAAGTCGAATCCACACTTCGTACTTTTAAAAAATACCGATCTGTGAGAACAAGAGTAGCCACACGAAAACCAGTTAAAACATGTGATAACGTCGAATACGCGTAACAAAGCAAAAAAATAAATAAATAACTTAAGTAAAGTCTCGGAAAGTACAGCAAGGTAAAAAATTTTACGGTAAACATGGGAGAAACGAAATATGTAATAGGAATAATAAAAGAATCATAGAGACGTTTTTTGTGATATTTTTGTTATCGATAATTGAATTAGTTACTCAACATATGATGCACGTAAACACTAACTTCGCAGAAGTACACACTTTTAAAATATTTAAATACATACGTCAAATACATAATCCTATAATAACGCACTTTTCTAAGTAAATATAGTAAGATTGCCCTCGTAACGGGGAATTTACACGGATTCGTGCAAATTTACGTTTAAGAACGTATACTTGATTTGTGACAAGTGAAATGCTATTGATGGGAAAAACGTGTGCACACTTTCAGATGCTAAGAAATAAGTATAAATAAATATTTATCCGTTTTTAATCGCGGTTATTTTCTACTCTTTAAATATATCCGTACCGTTAACAAATTAACGATTTAAGTAAATTAAAGTATTGACCAGAAGCGTAATTTATGTAATATTCGTGTGTTAAAAATGTTTGATTTATAATTTGCTAGGGTTTATGTATGTTATTTGAAATTACTGTATTGTAAGATGTTTATCAAAAGTAATATAAATTATCTCAGTTACTAACGTTTAACACTTGCATTATTCTTTTCATTAATTCTTACGTTAAAGGAAAGAACTCGATCGATCTTTTGAACATTGTTGTATGTAACTCTCTCCGGTCGTTTAAAAATGAATCTTTCCAAATTTATAATAGACTTGGACCGAACAGTTAGAAACTGAAATAACCTATATTACTAGTTATTACATGTAACAAAGATTAATAGTACAATTTTGTACCTTCTTCGTTAAAATTGTTGTTTAATTGACCCATGTTATTAATTATTACCGTACTCAAAAACGAAAGGGGCAAACGACCATTTCATTACTTAAATTTTAACGTAGGTACACGTACGGAAATTCATAGTCGCTCAAGTTATTCCTATTACAATACGAAATCCGTTAGAAATTTTCCTAAGACAATCAAAATTCGTTCTGAAATGTTCGCGAGCACCCTTCAGACGCTTCTTCGAACTTTTATCTTTTCAAAATAAAAAGAAAAAAAAAACGCGGCAAAAATGATCTAAACACTTGTACGCTATTCGCTGATCAATTTGACAATAATTAATACAAAGAAAAGAAAGAGAACAAATACACCAAGCCATGCACTAATGCAGATTAAAAAATAGCTTTCCTTATTGTATGAATGTCACCTATACAAATGCCAATACAACCCGCACTATCAATATAAAAAAGAATAATAAAATTAATATGAAATAAAAGTGTTTCCGAAAATCACGTAGCCTGGTTATTGTTGAATAATTTCTTGTGGAGGAATTTAATATTTGAAATTGTTGATTGTAACATATCATTGAATTCAACTATTGGTGTTATTTGAGTTGTATATTTTTGTGTGACTGCGTGGTTTTTAGGATTAATCGAATGTTATTTTATATAAATGCAAAAATCTCTACAATATACAGGCTATTGCCAACGTAGAGTTTTCTTGTTAATTTTGCTACTTTGACATTTTTTTTAGAGAAAAAAATCTGGACTTTTTATTTTGTTAATTTTTAGTAAGATTCATCTAAAACATATCAATATGTCTGTATTTAGAATAATTTGTAAAAATATTCAAAAGGTTGATTAACGATTATTTAATAGTGAAAATATACGGAATAAGTAAGGTAGGTTGGGATAAGTGCACCCCGGAGTTGGCTAAGTATATCTGCACTAATAATAATAATAATGAAAAACTAAAAAGCATTTTTTAGCGACATGGCCTGTTTACACCAATTTAAGATGACGTCACTTCACCATGGTTGCTGGCTGTTTGAATTAAATGCAAGTCATACATATGTTTATCAGTTTTTTTTTCGTTTAAAGAACGGTTGCTTTCTGGTTCTATTTTACTTTAAATGTTCGAATTTGTTGCTATCGATTGCTATCTTGGCAATTTGAAGCAAAATCATTTTGTCCAGGTCTGTATTTTGTAATTTTGTGTGATTGTCTCATTTTTATTTTCTCTTGATCGTCTAAAGCTGTTTAAGAATGCAGATGTTTTTGATGTGTTTGTTGTTTATTATTCTTGTAAAACTTGTACAAATCGCCATATTGCCTTAAAGCTTCGTAAAACATTTTAAATGTGTGTATTTTGGATAATTTTCAGTTTAGTAATCTGAAAATCAAAATGTCTTGGCATATGTTTGATTAGTTCGTGTTCATCGTGAAATCATCAACTTTCAACTGATCAACTGAAATCAATTTGAAGTAAAACCTTCCACGACTGAAACCCATTACTTTTTTCTTCGCTTACTTCAACTCTTTTCTTTAATTTTCCCTGATTTGATACTAACTGCTTTAGTTTCAAAGGTATTTGGCTCACATATCTTCTGTGTTTTCCGCGCGGTCTTGATAATTTATACTATTGACCTTAATTGAAGCGCCTGTCAAGAGCCACGCGACCTACTACATTACCATCAAGAGCGCTACTTCTGCAGGGTTAAGGCGCACTTTACCTAAATGACCAATATTATGGGTTTATTTTGCCCTTATCCACTAAAAGAAAATGTAGCTTTTTATTAGTTTTCAGCGTTGGTCTTAATACCCTCGGAGACTTTATAAAATCGAAAAAAAGAAACCTACTCACCTGTAAGTTATTCAATAAAGAAGCCACCAATAGAAAATTTTGATGGGTAACTGCGCCGCTACCTTCTGACTGGAACATTTGCTCCAAAGTCGCTTTTATTTCAACTTACCTTACTGTTCGCCAAGGTTTCTTCAGGAAAAAAAAATTAAAAGTGCTACCGTAACGCAAAATGTAAACTATATTGGATGACAAAAAATCAGATAAATTATGGTGTTTTCTCCTGAAGTAATTTCTTGAAAGATTAACCTTTAGCAGACATACTGAAATATGGCAACATCTCAAAACGTTTCATCTGACATTTTCAAATCATTAAAAGCAGCAAGAGAACAATAAAAAACACATATCAAACGTATTTCCATTAAAAGAAAAGGTTGAAAACTGAAGAATTTTAGCATCGTAAAGCTAATCGCTAGACTCCCTTCCAGTGAAAAATGTTGATCTCTAACGCAAAATCGAATCACTCAATTTAAAATTCGACACGAATGTTGATCTTCCGATCAAAAAAAAAAAAAAAACAGCACTGATTGATTTTCCTAATCAAAAACAATAACAAACGATATAAAAATTAAGTAATAATTAATTCGCAGCTACTTATAATGGATCTATTAATATTATGTGTATTGTTTAGACAATAACGTCTGAATATCTGTATGTATGTATAATGGAAAAAAACGTGTTTTGTGCGAAACAACTCATCGTATATGATCACATTATCCGAAATATGTACAGGATGTTCTGTAAATGAATGCTAATGTTGTTGTACACCGGGAAGCAAAAGTTTCCGAACGGGTTGTAAAAGAATTTAACTTTGGCGTTGCTTCATTTTTAATTCTACATCTTTATTACTAATAATAATCTCTTTATTTCTGTGTGATGTGTACTATACCGCCTTACGTAAACAAGGTATCTAATTGCAATAAAAAAAAAAAAACTTATTGCCGATTAATCATCCACGTCGTCTCAAGTCATTACACCGTACTGCAGCAGTCGGCAACCTTTTTTGCCTTGCGATCCATAAAATACGGTTGAGAAATCACGCGATCCATAAAATACGGTTGAGAAATCACGCGATCCATAAAATACGGTTGAGAAATCACGCGACCCATGATCAATGTTATGCACAAAAACTTCCCAGGTCGAGAAGTTAGTTTTTAAAGACGGCCACGTAAATTATGCCCTATTGGTCCCTCTTCTTGCAAATTCTCCCAATTTAAACGAATATGTAATAAAAGAAGTATAACTGTATGAGTGTCCAAAGGAAGATATACTGGGTGTGTACTAATTAATTATATGCGAGGTATGCAAAAGCAATTTTATTTGAAAGCGTTTGAGTTAAAAATGTTTGTCTCAACTCCAAAGTACCTTAAATTTAATTCAATATTGCCGTCTAACAGGGTTTGTAGAATTGAAACAGCGCCTTCTTCATTTCAAGTTTTTCCTCCTCGAAATGTTACTAAACTGACTCAACTGCATCGTATATATGATTCCCCAATGCTTAAATGCAGTTGAATCAAACTTTTTTTTTATGTTGAAGAGTGAAGAGTGAATAAAAAAATTAAGAATTTGATCATAATGTACCATCAAATGCTCATCAGAAATGTTTCATGAAGCAGCAAAGTCAAATGGGGCGAAACGGAACGCCAGCTACGATTGTTCAGCAGATTAATTTATTGCTTATAGTGAAAGTTTTATTTGAGGATGGACAAGTATTCTGTAATAAAAATGAAAATATAAACTATTTTGCCAAATATTAAAACAAACTGTTCCGCAGAGGAGTTCAAGGTATTTAAACGTTTCCTCAAAACATTCCTTTGTATGAATATCGTGCTTTTTTAAAGTTTTATTTTTTTCTTTTCAAAAAATGTCATTTTAAGGGTGAAGCGGATCACATGAAGTAGAAGACATATTTCGCTGCTCTTTTTCCTAAAAAAAAAAAAGAATTCTCACAAAACTGCTTTTGAACATGACACTCGGATATAGCCTGCTTAAAACGTTTTTTTTTTTACTTTAGTTAAAATTTAGTTGGCTTTAGATGTATCATTACTACTTGAAAAATAAGCTAATTTTTGGAATGGACTTTACCTCATATGGGCCAAACTATTCATGTCCATTAAAACAGTTTTTTTATGTGAATTATTTATTCGCTTCATTCCGTTTTGGGGGTGAAAAGAATAAATAATCAACAAATAATAATAAAACGAAAAAGTATGAGAAGAACGAGAAAAACAAAAACCGATTGTATCACACGCGCAATAGTATCAAAAACATCAAAATTTGATCCTGTTCACACTAATTACGATAAGTAAATCATTGCAAAATTATCAAGAAATTAAATGAAAAATTATCAAAACCCTCGATTTTGTAGGAAGATACACTTTTAAATCATTAAAACGCTTTATTTGGACGATAACAGTTTTTTTTTCTACACATTGCCCGTTTACCAACTGTTACAACCCATTGTATTCTCGTCGTTTTCCCATTTTTACAAAACGAATATTGCCACCCACTCAGTAACTCGCCTCTAAATTGACGCGCTCTGTTTGCTACAATTTGCGGCTCAATTTGTTAATTGGAAGAAATCATAAAAAGTTGGAAGCTAACAAAGGAAAAGTTGAAGTATTTTCATGCAATATAGAATCTTTTGCTTCAAGAATCAAATATACTTCACCCTCCATTGAATGGAACATCCTGTGCTCAATAACTACACTGATCTCATCCAACTTTTCCAATATATGAATAACTCGGCAATTCGCCTCCCGGTAAATGTTATAAAAGAAGACGATGTACATTTTACTCGATCATGTAGATTGTCATCATGTAGGATAAGTTGGAATTTGTTCGATGTTCGAGTCAACAGACTCAAAAAAATGTTATCGATTTAATTACTCAAGAATATTATGATTATTATTATATACAAGTATTTCTAAGAATGATGTACGTTGTATATACGTTTATAATATAGTTTGTAGAACTTATTACATAATATATATTATATATATATATACATATATATAATCTGCTGTTAGCTATGATGCAGTGCGTCGGAAAAAACTGTCTAGTCTTGTACTTAAAACAAAGGAAAAATTCTCATTGTTTCTGTATACATATACATATTAATTATTATTATTATATTATTATATATATTATATAGAGGTAATAGCTGTTTTTTTTTTCGATTCTTATATAAAAAATATATTATTCTGCCTTAAATAAAAAGAACTGTTTCTGTTTTGTTTATTTATATCGATTATTTCAGCTCTCTAATATGCTTAACGGAAATTAAGATCTCGCGACAATATCTCCTGCTAATAAGTTTTTATATGAAAATGCCGTGATCAATTTATCATCTCAATATTGCATTAATTTATTCCATGTTTCCACTTTCAAACAAACGAATATTTTTAACATCTCTTCATTTCAAGTGAAGTTAATTCATTATGACTTCCGTGATATTTTATATTACCATAAATTAAGTACATTTTAAAGAAATTCCACATTTCAACAAGTACATATATTAAATCAATTGATATCTTAAGTGTTTGTAAACTTTTTCGACTCGTTGTACACAAAAGCCTACTTCAAATCAAATTTTTTCGCAGTTTTATATCCCTTTATCTGAAAAATCTTCTTGAGTGTGCACTTAAAATTACACATGTAATTTAGAGTTTCTAATTCAGATAGTAATACGGACATTAAAAGTAATTAAGTGTAGTGATTAAAAATTAACGACGACAGGATAGTATTTGATTTTTTTTTTGTAGCCCTTTGGCGGAAAAAATTAAGGCATTTCTTAAACAATTCTAACAATTGATTTATTAATGGAAAATAGTGTTTAGTTTTATTTTTGGTTCTCACACGGAAGTAAGATTTCATTTTTAGGCGAGTTTAAGAGGTAAAGGTAAGTTCTAAAGCAATGTACCTTTCATATTGAATGTTCTCTCTTTATTCTGTACTAAATTAAAAACAAACCAAATTTACTTATATTAAAGTGGTTCAATTGGACACGTGTGAAATTTAAGATAAGACTGAGTTGGTCAAGCAATATATACATATTTACTAGAACTAAGAATTATCTTACAATCTTCACATAGTTGCAAATTTTAAATAAATAACCCTTCCTAGCCTTTTTTCTAGCAGATTATTATTAATGTTCATTACTGTATTTGCGTCGAGTGCAATTTGACGTTTTACAGAAAACTAATCACGTTAAGCTTTGATTAAATTTTGTGACATCACTAATTAAGCCTACACTCAACTACGATTAAATAACTTTAATCATCGATTAAATTAATTCGCGATTAAAACCAAATATCAGTTTGACAACTATCAATGTTAATCTCAAAAAAAGTAAGATACCGCGAAGATACATAACTGTTATATGCATAAATTAAATAAAAGTTTATTTGAAATAGAATCTGTGCTGCCAATCGTCCCAAATGTAATTTTAACTTCCACTTATCACAGTGTTTTAATTACCAAATCTAATAGATATTTCAGAAAGTAAAGCAGTAAGTACCCAGTACTAAGAATAGAAGTGAAAATGTTATTTTTATAAATGTCTTAACTACATCAAAGCATCTTATTAAAGTGCTTTACCCAACTGACTTTTAAGTAGGTAATTACGAATTGAATCAGCTCAAAATTTATTAAACAGTAATTAATTTAATCAAATTAAATTTGATCGATTAGATTAATTAAGTTAATTCGGGATTAACAATAAAACCCAAGATTATAATTAGAGATACAGCAACTATTGGTGAAATTGCTGCTCGGTGTGGCCCATGTTAACTCATTAGTACCAACTTTCTTTAATTAAATGCGAATTTAAGCTCTACAAATCTTCGGTTATTTATGCAACCGAAGCTGCACGTATTGCATATCTAGCAACGCAAAGTTACTTGAGTGTTTAAACTTTATGGAGCTGCGTTTGGTATTTAATTCGAAAAAGTTGGTACATTCGCCTAAACATGAATTTTAACATTGATCTAAATTGCAGTATTTTTATTTAAACTAGCTTTGTTATTTATTATATATGATTTTTTATTATTATTTATACTATTGCAAAGAGCTATTATTATAATTAGTTAAAAATAAATAATAAAATTTAGGGCTGCACGCCTATGATATGCGTCCAAATGTAATTCAAAACTATTCTTTTTAATGTTTTGAAATCGAATGTGAAAGTGAAATAATAGAAATTAAACTTGTTATAATGTGAAAAAGCTACCTAAAGCGTAAAATAGATTGATTTTTCCTTCATTAATAAGTAGTCAATATTTTAAATCCGGTGGGCCTGAAATAGTGAAGTTCGTCCCTGTTCAGAACGAAATCGGCGTGAAGTAGATATATCAATTTGTAAATCTCGTTAAAAGCGGAATCATTTCGCTTGTTGATAAAATCAATCGATTCTCGTCCTAATAAGAAGAAGTAAAACGTTGGTTAGTTTCGCATAAACGCTTCATTTTCGATGAAAAAAATTTTTTTTTTGTGGTTGGATATTTTGAATTTGGCACGCGGGCGTTGTAAAGACCGAAATTTGCGCAAGGTTAGTGCGAAACCAGCGCCGCGCAGTGCAAAACAAGGCCGACAGAAATCAGTTTGGACGGACATGTTCAATTCATAGGTTGAATAAACGAGTTGTGCGGTATTCGCAGACGTCTTGCGTTAGGGGTTCAGTGGCGCGTGCATACACCCCCCCGCGGATGCAGACTGGCAAGCCCCGTGTCAGCGTAACTTCTCAGAAAGTGCCCCCGTCGATCACGGCCAGAAGTCGAGTCCGAGAGAATAGTCGATTCGCTGTCGGGGTGTATCAATGTAGTTTTTGAAAACACCGACAGAGGATCCGCGACGAAATCCGCACATTATTGCAACGAGAAAGGATCGTCCCAGCATCTATTTTTAAATAGACTTTTGTGTTACATACATCTAATGCATATCTGCCTCACTGGTCTATGCTATTTTTAAGGTTCTTGATGTAAAAATAGCTGGCGTGTGTGTAATGTGTGTGTATCTTTGAATCTCTCTCGCTCTATCATTATTTCCCCTCTCTCTCTCTCTCGCTCGCTCGCCGAGCATAGTATGCTGCGGAGCCATTTTTGCAAGGTATTTTAAATTTTGGATGGATCTGTGCTCTTGATATACTCCCCTTGTAATATTATCTGTTTTTTTTCGGTTGTGCGGTGTGAAAGTGGTTAGTGTTTTGATTTATGATATACGCTATTCCTAACCTTTTTGACATATGTCAACAGAACCATGAGAGAATACGGACTCTGATTTGTGGGTGTTGAAAGGAAATGGGTTATAGGCGCTGATTCGTTAAGCGAACGGAGCGGATCGGTTTGGATGTTCTGAGATTAAGTGCGACGGACACGACCACGACCACGACAGCCACGGTGGCGACGGGCCCAGAGTGCGGCCCTAGCGCCGCCGAGAAGGGCGCGGGGTGCTGGTGGTCCTCCCTGGCTGCCATGGGTTGCTTCGGCAACAGAGACTCGCAGCAAGCCGCTGGAGCTGCCGATGACAGCCGGACGCAGAAACGCATCAACAATCAGATCAACAGACAGCTACAGAAGGATAAGCAAACGTACCGAGCCACCCATCGACTACTACTCTTGGGCGCCGGAGAGTCGGGGAAGTCCACGATAGTCAAGCAGATGCGTATCCTGCATGTTAACGGATTCACCACTACGGAAAAGCTGCAGAAGATCGAGGATATTAAGAAGAATATTCGAGATGCCATAATCGTACGTATTCTTCCATGTTACATTTACTTTCGTTACACTTTATAATTTATTTATCGAATCTCCTATAAAGTAATTTATTAATTATGCTCTATTAAGACCACGCTTGAAATGTTTAAATGATATAATTACCAACAGTGTTGGGATATAATACAAGTAATTTTTACCGTACACCATTTATTGCGATCATAATCTGAATTGACGATAAGTATTTGCAAATTTTGTCCTGCAATCCGTCGAACACTTTAAATTTCCTGAACGATTTCAATTGGTGATTTCGATAATAAAGATCACTAAGGAATAATCCTAAGTTTGTCGTTAAGAGCTTAAAAAGTTAGTAAACTTAGGGACAAAATCACCGATCTACCAGCACTGATTACCAACACTGCATATTAAAATGTACTAATTAATGTCAAGAAAAGAGACGTGATGGTACTTTTTAATATGATATTGTATAAAAGCATGTTATCTAAAATATTAGAGGTGCTATAATGTAATTTAGGCGGTATTATAGCGTTGTACAGGGTGTACCTATGTAAGTTAAAATTAGCAAAACTTAAATGTTCATTGCCCAATAATTATACAACACATTCTGGAGAAGATTTATTTTATTTTTTTAATGGAGCGCTACATATATATTTTAATAAATTAATACATTTTTAATAATGCGTTGCGAATTTTAATGTACAATGAGGAAAACAAGTATTCATACATCCAAAATCAAAATTGGCATAATTTCGGAAAAGTGCTCAATAAGATACAATTTTTCTATATTTATAATAGAAGGTTAAGAAATAACCAGCACTTTACGAAAAAATCCACAAATTGTTGACGGAAATAAGCATTCACACAGTCATTTACAAAATAATTTTACCAATATAGAATTAATTTTTAATATTCAAGTAGGACAACCATCTGCTGCAATAATCGCTGCTTAC
This sequence comes from Marronus borbonicus, assembly GCA_902655005.2. Lineage (NCBI taxonomy): Eukaryota > Metazoa > Arthropoda > Insecta > Coleoptera > Scarabaeidae > Marronus > Marronus borbonicus. The sequence continues at coordinate 1,599,201 of LR737414.1, read as the reverse complement.
TACGAATATATGGATTGGCCACCAAGAAAACCAGAAACGAACCTTATAGAACATCTATGGGATGCACTAAAACGATCGGTCAGTTATGCACTACATACCTATTCCTATGAATTTGAATAAGTCATTCTTTTCGAATGGGAGAATAGTCGCCGGGAAACCATTCATAACTTCATTAATAGCATCCCCAGACGAATGGAGGTAGTGATAAGAGCTAGAGGAGGAACTGCACACTACTGAATTCCAATTTTTATGATTCAATTTCAAATTCAAGCTTTTCATTTGCACCGCTTTCTCAACATTTGACATTATTGTTTCTTTCTGTCGTTTATCCATGTTTTTTTTCCCGATAATTCTATTCTAATTTGTCAAACATTAGTCGAAATCGTTTAATTATGATATCACGTACATAGTTCCGATACAAAATTTCGAACAAATAAAAATAATGAGAAGTATTGCTTATGCGTTGATTTTATTTTGTCCAGGAGTTAATTTTCATTTTAGAGAGAAATTGAATTTGGTTTGCAGATATTTCTGTCTGAGTAGCTTGTCTACATTAAACGTTAAAAAACAATAATTTCTATTATACAAAGATCAAGCTTTTTTAAGCCCCCTCAAAAGCAGGATTTCGGAAGGTCCTCAAAATAGGCATCTGTTTGAACGATGCCTTCCTCGTTCGACGTTAACCGTCGTCCGTCATTTCTTCAAATTTCGAAATAAAAGGAAGTCACTGAGGGCCAAATCTGATGAATAAGATGGATGTTGTACTAATTCGAAATTCAATTCTATAATTTTGGCCATCGAAATTGAGCAGGTGTACACCTGTGCAGTGTCTTGATGGAAGATGTTTTTCTTCTTCAAATGAGGTCGTTTTTTCTCAATTTTTTCGCTCAACCGGGCCAATAACGGCGCATAATATTTTCTAGTTATTATTTGTTATTTTTCTAAGTAATCGTTGTAGATGATTACAACGTGCATCCCCAAAAATCAAAGCCATCATCTTGCCGGTCCATTTCACCGTCTTCGCTTTCTTCGAAACCCGTCGGCCTCGAAAGACCCACTGTTTTGACTGTTCCTTTGTCTGTTCTTCAGAGTGTAGTAGAGTATCCACGTTTCGTCCATAGTCCATGTATCGACGGAGATGCTCGTTCGGATTGCGTCGAAACAGATTCAAAGTCGACCACACGATTACGTTTATTCTCCACTAAGAGCAAACGCGGCACCCTTTTGCCGAGATTTTTTCAGACCCAAGTTTTCGTGCTAAATTAAAAACAGTGTACCTTGTATATGCCTGTGGCTTCAAGTATTTCACGCAGTTTGATTCGTCGATCATTCAGAATCATATCGTGGATTTTGTCAATCATTTCGGGAGTAGCCACTTCCACTGGACGTCCAGAACGATGCCCATCTTTTGTGGATGTACGGCCACGTTTAAACTCATTTACCCAATTGTAAACAGTTCCTAACACAGGAGCAGATGTGCCATGGACTTCATCCAACTCAGCTTTGATACGTTTCGGTGTTAAGTCTTTTAAATATCATCCCTAATTTTTTTCCATTTTTCTACACAAAAAAAAAATTTGCTTAAATCGACAATAACAATGAAACCGTGTGATGGTTATAACTGAGAATTTAACAGCTGTCTAGTGACTAATGATCCTTATTAGAAACAAACCATTTTCTATAGTACGGGCACCATCTCTTAGAATTTCTAAGGGCTCCTTGAACCACCCCCGTAGATACGCAGCTGGTCTAGAAAAGGTTTAGTGACACTTCTGCCTCATTACTTAACTCACTTTTCCTTGGCGTCAAGCAGTTGCCAGTTGTCATTTTCGATAACGACCGTAGCTTGATATTTAGCTTCTGTAACTCGAGTTTTTTGGTTGTCGTCCATAGCAGGAAACCTCTACAGCAGTCTACAGTCTACTGAAGACGACCCTGTTGCCAATTTTGTTTCCTGATGCTCTTACTAAATTTAATTATTGCGCCAATCAATTATTATTATTACAAATACTAAAAGCAGATACAACGATAAGCAAATAGAACTTAGGAGTACTATCATATAACGTTTATAGCGTTTCACAAGTACTAAAGTAAACGATAAACATTATATGCAAATTTCCCAATCAGCAGTCCAAAAATGTGCCATCGCCAATTACATGAACCAAATTTTTAGCGTCCGGTTTTAAAAACGCTCCTTCTAATTAAAAAACAAGATATAGCAGCCAGTGCCTATTTTATTGCAAAAACCTAAAAATGTTTTGAACATGAAGCTAAAAATATTTTAAGTCTCATTGCTTTATAATCTTTCTTCTTTGGATTTGCAGATTACGCTTTATCGCAGCTTTCAACCTTGTACCACTCGCAAAACATTTCAGACACCTATACAAATTAATTAATGCGCTTACAATGTTTGCGACTATCTACCCAGCATCTAGATAAATTATATATCTGATTTAATGAATATTTATTTATATTCATTCGTTGTTCTGTTGGTAATCAACAACCAAACACTGTTATCTACGATCTTAAAATTGGTATTTTTTGTACTTCATTATCTCCATATTTTAGTACGGGTTGATAACGCAGTCATTAATTTTTATACTTATTACCTTGCCTGTGGATGGAATATGGAATGATGTGATTAAAAAGAAATCCTTGATTTGAAATTGAAGATGACTGTGGATTATGGGAGATTTTAGATATTTTAACGTGGCTCATTTAAATTGATAATCTGTCAAATTTTTAATATAAATAGGTATTTTCCAAATAATTTATTGGTTCGCAGATTCTGTGGAGTAGACTGCATAATTCTGTAGAGGTCGATATAGCGATATAATTCGACAATCTCCGTGATTAGAGTATCTTTAATTAGATACTAGAGTATCTTTAATTAGATACTCTCATCCGAATTAGTTAATTTATTGGTTATTCATAAGGCTTTGAGCATTTTATCAGTTTTAAGAAAGGCATCCTATCAGATTATTACAACGAGGGGATCCCTAGCGCTTTCCTGCAGTGCGATCGAATGACCCTCTGAATAATATTGTAATCTCGTAGGAGTTCTGTGGCCTCCAAAAAGTCCCGAATTTTCTTAGGCTCTATGTTTAAAAGCCTTCTCAGGTGTATCTTTCGTGCCGCTGCCAGTGTCTTATACTGTTGTATGCTTCACAGTAGAGGTGTAGAGGAGTTTCTTCTTCCTCACCCCAGTGCGAGTGCCATTTTGTGTACATGCTTGCTTAGTGGACAGTGACCAGTTACAATCTAACATCGGATTTGCTCATGGCCAACAATTTCTCCGACTTTTCTTCTGAGGCTCCCATCAGGACAGCTTTCGAATGCACGTTCCATAGTTCTTCTCTCCAATGTTTTTCATGCCATTGATGTAGCTGTCTTAATCTCTACCTTACCCATTTGCAAAGGGATCCCAAAGGAGAGCTCGGTACCGGTCGGCGGGAGTGCGCTGCCGCTTTTTCCTTTTAAGATTCGTTTGGATTGTGGTTGACGCTAAAAGGATACGATCTCCAATCTAGATCTTTTGCGAAAAAGAGATACGTAAAATTGATGGGAAAGGAAAGTTGTTTCAACTTATTTATCGCTAACTAAAGTTATCTTCATTAAGAGATAAAGTGAATATAATATTATAATTAATAATAATAAAACTTGAAGCAGCTGTGGTTCAATTCGGGCAACAATTACTCCGAAAAAAAAGATCAATTTTTCGAAAAGGAAGCCTAAAGAACAAAAGATGTTCTTCAAAAACCACTGACCACTACAACTCAACTGAAAAATGGAATTGACCTTTACACCTTTACCTTTACCACAAGAGATCTGCCTTTCCATTAGCCGGTATGTTGGTGTGCGAGGGTGCCCGTATCAGTTTTAGTGTATTCTTCCCTCCGAGAATATTCACCAACTGAATACATATTCTTTACGACTAGTGTTTCCAAGCACATAAATTCCCACTTGTCATATGCCTGCGAGCTTCCCAAGGCTGGTAAAAATGCGCCCTATCAACCTGCCCGTGCCACATATTTCCGCACCCGTTCCGAATTGGATTTGAGGACCGTCCGTGAAAAAGACGAGACCATTCAGAGTAACTTTTTCCTGCTCCTACTGTTCTCTAGCCAGTACGACTACCTGAGGAGTTTCCGTCTGGTACTATTCTTAATATGGGGATTTCATCTATTATGTTAAAGATGGACGCACGTCTCTACTTTTTTTCCGTCACATGATATGCTCCTGGCAGGGCGCTTGCTTTGGCTAGCAAATGTAGAGGGGCTAGGCTAAGCAGGGTGTCCAGTGTCATGGCTCAGGTTATGCTGAGGCACGCTAAGCGCTGGATTCTGTTTAGCTTATTCCGGAACTTTTGAAAATAAGTGCGCTGCTACCAGACTAAGCTAGAGAAAGCTATTATTGGTTTTAACATCACCGTATGGATCCAATGAGTTGCTTTGGGTGTTAATCCCCAATTTCTTCTAAACATTCGTTTACAGGACCTTATGAACCTTATTGCTTTGTTTGACACTCTTTCAACGTCCGATTTGAAGGTATGTTGTGTTACTATCCCAAGAAAACCATCTCCAAACCATGAAGTCATCTCTGTGCTTCAATGTAGTTGCAATAAATTTGAAATTAAATTCTTTGCCTAATAATCGATGAACACTAGTTCATAGATGACTTGTCTTCGTTTCGTTTAACGTTACTACATGTTTCTATTGATTTATGGTCCATTACCTATTGTATATTGCTTTTTTTTTGCATCTTTTTTAGCACTTATTGTGGGAGGTTTACCGCTCAATGTTACATTTCAGAATTCATCGAAATTACCCGCATTTATTGCTTTAAAAAAATGCAATAATGTTACTATTCACAATTAAAAATACATTATATAACTCTAAACATTATTTGTGCACATAACTTGTTTTACCTTGCGAAAATGGTTTTTAGCGTGCTATTTGTAACTAAATTACAACGAATATTTTAAATATAATTAACAAGGAGAAACATGTATTTACAATAACATCCGAACATATTAACAAAGTAAAAAAAAATGATACTTTGTTTACCCACCATTTCTTTGTATTGATTAAACAAATTAGAATTGCTGAATCTGTTTGTTGAAGATGTTGTTTTTGCAGGTGATTTCAATGTTCCCGATGTTGATAATGTAACTTGTAGTGTAGCGTATGCCATTAAAAACCTAAAAGAGTCAAACGAACTTACTCAAATTAACAACATTCAAAATCGAAATAATCGACCCTTAGATTTAGTTATCTGTTGATATTTGACTTCAAGGTCGTTGGTGTCCTACAACTCGTATTCGCTGGGGAAATTTTGGATGACGCAATTTTTGAGCCTGGCAGTCCAACGGTCTTTTCGGGAAATTTTGACAAATCGGTACTCGTTTATGATGATGTAGGTGACTGTAATATTGTGTGACTTTGTGAGACAAATTGATACTCGTTTATGCTGGGGTAACTGACTTTCATATTATGTAATATTACGAAAAAGATTGAACTGCTCCGTGAATAGGTTAAACGTTTCCCTGGACAGCTCCCTGAACAACTTAAACTGCTCCCGAAATGTTTTCACCTGTTCTCGGAGCTGTTTCGCAATATTAATCATCATAAGCGACTTGTCCAAAATTCCCCGCATAGATTGTTAGGCTGCAAGGGCCGGGCAAGAATTCCTCGAGCGCATGCGAAACCTTTGACCGTATCTTTAACACATGTAATAGTTGAGTGTAGGGTTTCACCACCGTAATCCATTGTAGAAATGTCTTTCGGGTGATGTCGTGTAGTTAATATTTTACTTGACGTTTCG
>LR737414.1:1572780-1592978 GCA_902655005.2 Marronus borbonicus | reverse complement strand
TATCTTTCAGAATAAGGGTAGTTTACTCTTGAGGGGTTTCCAAAGAAACGCTGTTAGCACTGTTATTGTTAACCTCAGAGTGGATCTGCTATGTTTACCGTATGTTTGGGTTCATGCAGCAACTTTTATCAAGAATAAAATTTTTTGAGAAACGTATAATAAAAAAGTTTCCAATTTGTTGCCAACTTTTACAGACACACAGTATATTCTAAAAAAATCATCAATCCGCCAACATACGCGTAAATTCTTGCGAATTACTCCAAGCCCTGACTGATAAAGTCTAAAACTGCTTTGTTGTTTTTAACATTTGGATAGCCCAGTTCCTATCTTCCCCTTATTTTTTCACTTTTTTTATTACCATAAACACCGTATTTTTATCCGGATTTCAATGTAGGGAAATAATTATTATAGACCAACCAAATTTTTTTTTACTTCTCTTGGCTAATTGATGGTAATTTTGAATCCAATTGTGTTAAAAAAATAAACTTGTCCCAGAAGATGTTCGAACATGTACTATACGCTGCAAATTTCATTCATTCCCGAATAGCAGAAGTGCCAGAATTTGGAGTCAAATTAATATAATTCGGCTGGAATGTTAATCTATCATTGTACGGGTTTAATTACCTAACTTTATCCGAACAATTACACGCATGATGTCAATGGAAGTGACTAGATTGCTAGAGGAGAAACCTTGCCGAATGAGTTCTAACAATCTATGGAAGGTGTAATTCAGGAAGTGTATATTGCTTTTGATCGCGTACATAGTTACGCTGCTAAATCGATATGCTTGGTTAGATTGCGTAAATTTGAAGGACAATAATATAAATAAACAACAACAATAAATATAATGGATATCTAATTTATTCGTATTAGAACATTGAGCGAATTATATTATTATACTTTGTTATAGGAAGGTTATTCTAGGACAAAATACTGTTTCGTCCATTTAGAAATGGTACTAAAAAAATCTAAACGAAATCTTGACGAAACGAGGATTAGTTTGGACAGTAGAACAAATGAAAACTACCAAATTCTAACCAGGATGATTCATCTGCTCTATCTGGAAGGGTAAGAATGTTACCCTTGATTTGAAGATTTTTATATGGACTCTGGAAATTTTGCTAATTTTTTTTGAATTCGTACTCAACTTCGTACTCAAAACACAGATTTACCAGAAACTCTGTTAGAACGCCGATTTCGGCATCATCAATCGAGTGTATTTTCTAAAGGAGATTGGTACAAAATGTTTGAGTTCTGGTACAAAACAGTACAATACCAGTACAACAAATTAGCGCAAAAAAAGAAAATTTTAATGTGCGGGATCTCGTCCTGCCGGAAATTGTTTATATCATCTAAACAGAAATGGTACAAAACAGTACAAAATTGGCACAAAACTTTGACGTAGAAATATTTAAAAAATCGCTTGTGGAGGACTGGCATGTCGCTGGTTTCTCCATCGGAAATGGCTCATATTTTCCAAGCGGAGATGGTACAAAACTTTTTACTTTTGGTACAAAACAGTACAAAATTGGCACAAAACTTTAACGTAGAAAAAATGTTCGCTTGTGGAGGGCTGCTAGTGGTTTGGAAGTATCAAGAAATTTTGGAGGGCAGATTGTTGCTCCTCAAGTAGAACAATTACTGATTTAAGAGAAGAGATCTTTGCTTGTAACAATTTGTTAACATTCGTAATACCAAAATATTTCTAAAACTGTGTTTACCATAACTGGATCAAAGTTGGCCCAAAGTCTTTTTCGTGTAAAACAGATCATTATTGTTTCGGATTTGTTTTTTATGAAGAATATCAACTATAACAAAGTATGTTAAACCATTTTATTAAATATTATTGTAACAAAAGGTGTGCGGGTTAAATCTGACTCGATTGTGGGTGTTAGCAAGCATGTTTCTTTCAAAGGATGATAAATAATATAAAATTATTGCACTATACCCCAAAATATATTTGTTGGGGCTTGTGTTATGTTTTGAAAAACCAGGTTCACCCACCTTTCCCATCTGCAGTTTGGTACATTTCCTTCAAATGTGGTAATACCGATTGTTTGTAATCATGAATTCCTTCGCAGTCTTCGAAACTAATTGAAAATAATGAACTTTAATTGGAGAAGATTTAAAATTCTCGCAATTCCATTTATATCTTCACTTTCGTTTATTTCAATGGGAAATACCGCGGCAATTTCTATCAAAACAATCTAATATAGGCGTTCGAGTACACGATAATCATTAAGCGGAATTAAATAATATTAGGAAAACATCCTTGAATGCGATATTAAGTTGTTTTGGTAGCTCGTTGCCGTTGCTTACGATTGATACGATAGTTTTGTTTTTGGATGGGCGTTGACATACGCGAAATTTAATTGATGCGCTACAGCCAAACTATTTTCATTCACGTTTTAAGTGGTAAACAAGCTATGTTCCCGAAATAAACGCTGTATAAATTCACAGAAACCTTATTTGTGTCATTGTATTGAAGGTATATACGTAATTTTGAGAGCAAGAAAAACAAGTACAGAATGTCGTTTGTTTATGACGAATAGGTTAGCAGATGTTTTTAATTTTTTTCTATTGTAAAACATCTTCGCTACATAATTACACACTGGTACACATGTGTAGCTAATTAAATTTGACATCAAAACCTACTTAGATTGAATTTTAAAGCAAAATCTGCTATTTTCTTCTCTATATTTTTATCTTTTGCAAAGGAAGCTGTTTTAAAGCGTGCAAAATTGTCCACTTCTAGAGGAACTATCTTAGATTATGCCAAAGTGGAAAAAAGCTTCTTGTATTACAAATAGTTGTTAGTTTGTAAAATACCAAAATAAGACAGGATTTGGTAGACCACTTCAAACCAGATCTAATTCTGACGCCATCTTTTTATGGAAGCAACAAAATATCTATTTCCTGCCAGTTATCAGCTGATTTAATCTATCAACTTTTTTTACTTAAGTTAATCCTTCCTCTTATACCTTTACGGTGTTGAGGTCTACGTCGTCAATAGTCGTCTCCGCTCTTTTCGGCCATTTTGCTTGTGCTTTTGTTTCTTCCTGCCAGTGCTCTTCAATTCCAAGAATTGCTGGTCTTCTCCTCTTAGGTTTTCCATCTATTTCCGTCCTCCAATTTTCTGCAGTCCTTCATTTTTTACCTTCAAGCTTTTCTAAAGCCGGTTTAATATTGCATTTTTCACGAATTGTCACGTTTCTTATGTGATCACGCCTGTTACCAAAAGCACCGATTCATACACCGTTTTAAATATTCTAATTTTTGTTTCTTTTTTCCTACTAAAGCTTTTGTTTAACACATAGAACAGCCTCGTTCCTCGACCTATTTCTTCTTCACGTTCTTATTTTAAGCAGAACATCCTTTATATTTTTACGTTTTTGAAAAGGTAATCGAAAGGCGAATCCAACGATGCCCACATATGTTATACTTTAATTTAAGAAATACGAGGATATGCAACAATAAAGATTTCGGTAATCTGGTTTTGTTGTTACGCAAAGTTGACTAGGAAAGAGCGCCAAATTGTTTCTTGTGACACCAGACTGATTTAAAGAGATCGTTGTTAAGCAAAGTAATCATAACAATTGCCTCAACTGTCATATTTCGATTCCAAAAACGTAAATTATTCTTGTTATTTATTGTTGCTATATCCTGCATTTGTCATACTTTCGCTCTTTGCCCTGGTTATTATTTTCTCTAATTTTAACTTGCTTGGGCTTCTTACTTTGTCGAACTTTATTGTAATTAATTAATTATGGTAGGTTGGTTTAAATTTGTTAGTTTTCGATAAGCAATATGTTTAAGTTTCAGTTTTTTTATCTTGTTGATTTTGCATCTTGTTGACCTCCGCATGAGTGAGAAAACCTTCAAGTACCTAATTTTAATATTCGGTGAATTTGGCAACAATTACTACGAAGTGGAACTTAATGTAGACTGCTTTTATATAGCCGGAAATATTTCAACTTTGCGCTAAGTTATAGATAAGATAAAATCGACAGAACGAACTTCTTTAATGGAAGATAATATGAGTTAAATTATTGCATAATTTGTTGCTCAACCATGGCAAATAAGGTGATAATTATTACCAGATTTACATAGTATTAACGTGGACCCAGCAATTATGCATGGTTCTTGCCAAAACCATCAAAAACACAGAAAACCTAAAAAACAGACCTATGGTTTATCAAAAACCATAACTAATTGCAATAAAGCTTGATGAAGTAAAGAAGTACGAGAACAAGGAACGACACTAATGCACGATGGTACAACAATAAACAACAATGCTTTTGGAATGGAGACTTGATAGTTTGGTCGATAGAAAGTCGACGCCACTTCCGGTCACTGCAAAAGTCAGTTCACAAAAAAAATAGAAATCGACCTATTTTTTTCTAAAAGCGCTAGCAACAGGGAGGGAATACTTTAATGCGTCACTGTACGAGGTGTAGCAATTTAAGTCCCGAATTGACACTGTAGTAGTGGACTTACCTGAAAAAGAACCAAAAATTAAACAGCATATAATAGCTCGCAGTTTCACCAATAGATGTTGGTCAAGCGATGATAGACCAACTGTTAGCTTCTGCGTAGGACGCTAGCACACACATCGTGTTACTGTCATCATAATGGAACTACGAGTAAATATTAAATTTTGCTGTAAATTAGGTAAAACTGCAAAAGAATGTTGACATTTGTGTACGGTAACAACACCTTGCGCCATACTAGTGTGTTTGAGTGGGTTAAGCGAATTAAAGATGGAGATGAGAGGGTACAAAATGGCACGTCCGTCCCTCGGTCGAAATGCAGACAAGAAAATAGTGGCAGATTCGACAGATTTTGTATGAAGATTTGGGAAAGAAGAAGATTTGTGCGAAGTTCGTGCCACACAATCTTACGGATGAGCAGACACAGAAAAGTTGCATCGTGCTTTGCAAGACTTTCTTTTGAATTGTTGCGAAAATGCAATTTTTCTTAACTGCATTGTCACTGCTGATGAATCATGGGTTTGATCCCGAGATGAAGCGCTAGAGCACGCAGTGGGTTGAAAAAAAAAGCTTCGTTTGCAAAAAAATTAACCAGAGCCATGCTAATTACGTTTTTCGATAGAGACAGGGTGTAATCCATAAAGAATTTGCCAATCAGTTACTGGTGCATACTACCTTTTAGTGATGAAGAGATTACTGAAGCACATCTCTCGAGAGCGTCCTGCATCCGTTCCCCTTGTTCTTCCAGGACTGCGTTTTGCATATTATTCTGCTCAACTTGTAGGGTGTTCCACAAATAATTTGTCGAGGTAAGACATACTTTCCGAACCCTTCTGTCAGGTTTGTCCATAACAGTTCGATTGGATTGAGATCGGGACTTTACGGTAGCCAGGTCATTATTTTCCCTTGTTCCCTATTTAAATAATGTTTACATATGAGTGCGGGATGTTTATGTTGTCTTGAATATATACAAAAAGTTGGTCTATTAAATGCACCCTCCCTGGAATTATATTTTCCTGTAATATTTCTAAATAACCTTTTTACAAGATATCAGCGTACCCTGATTTCTTCCTTGCTTTACAGTTGGCACTATAGATTGAGACATTTTTTCACCATTCGCTCTTCTAACATAAACAGTTCTTGCTTGTCCAAATACCTCAAACTCCGATTCATTAGTCCATAGCACTCGCCTCCAGTATTCCACTGTCCAGGTTCTATGTGTTTCTGCCCACTGCAATCGTTTTTGCTTGTCTCTCCGCGAAAGTAAGGATTTTCTTACTGCAACACGACCCTAAAGATTTGCAGCTTTTAACCCTCCTTTCACCGTATTAACAGAAATTTCTCTTGCACGGTCGCAATTCATTGTTGCGTTTAGTCTTCTACTTGGTTTGCTTAACAATTTAATACGCTCATTGTATGCGCGTGATGTTATCCGCTTACGACCTGAACGCACTGGATCTCTCAAACTGCCCGTGCGTTCATGTCTGTGAATAATATCACTAACTGGCGATTTGTTTAAATACATGTCCTTTCAAAAATTTGACGCACAGAGTACCCAGCTTCATAGTAGGCGATTATTATGGAACGTTTTTCTGCACTTGTTGGTTTTTCTCTAGGCATTTAGTAACTTTTAACGAAATTGGTTCAATGTAGCGTTCTTTGATCTGAAGAACACTTTTTGGGGCAGGGGCAGATAAAGTTTATGGGTTTAATAGGAATAGTTTTGTTACGGAAAGAACTCAATTAAAGCGATTACATCGAAATTGCAATAATTTATTTAAAGTATAATAGTTATTTAAATATTGTATAAATCGGAATTCTTTGAAGTATTTGCTTGTGGTTTGTAACCCTCATACATTATTGAATTGAAATCATCATTACTGAATGATATAATAAATTCATCCACTGCTACGTTCAACACCTTTTCTCTTTCATACCACACTTCGATGAGTTTTTCAGTATGGATGACACACTTTTTCTTCTGTACACTGATCTGGTGCTTCTTTCCGCATTGCACGAACTTGCTCATATTCATCTTAAAATTCATCCAGTGTGTGTGGCCTGTTTTCGTAAACCTTTCCTTTAAGGTAATCCCAAAGGTAATAATCTAGAGACGTTAAATCGGGAGATGTGGGGGCCATAATCCTTGAGAGATGATACGCTCGCCAAAAAACTGGCGTAAGAAACGCATTGTTTCCTGCTGCAACCAACAATCACGTTCATCGTTTTCAAGCAACGAAATAAATTTTGAAATGATGTCAAAAAAGGGTCCACTAATCGACGACGTGATACGACACACCACATTCCAATTTTCTGACTGTGCAAAGGGCTTTCATGCTAGACATGAGGTTTTTCGTGTGACCAAATTCTTGTGTTTTGACTATTCACGTATCCGCTTAGGTGAAACCACACATTATCTGGAAAGAAACCACGGTCAAGCCTTTCAATTCCGTGGTTGTCGACGACTATCCGAGACCATCTGCAGTACACTACGTGTGCTTTTGTTTATCCGACTTTTTCAATTCCTGAACACGACGAACATGATATGCACGAAATTTTAACTTTTTCAGCGCTTTCTGAGCACTACCATATGAAATCTGAGTGAGCTGATAGTCCTCAAAGCTTTTTGAAGGCGGACGCCGCATCATATTTCTAATCGCAACCAGTTTAGCGTCAGTCAAAATGGCCGGTCATCCGGTTTTCTTTTTGTCTGACGGAAACGGGTGATTAATCTCGTTAGTTTTAAGTTGTTAGGTACTGCGGCATCTAGATACATGTTTGTCACGAAATTCGTCTACAACACGTGCATATGAACAACTAGAAAAATACTGTTCAGCAATGAAAACTCGTTGCTCTTGGGAAAACAACATGTTTGCAATATGACAAACACCATGTAATGACGTTTAGATTTGTTGTCGATAATATCTGTGGTGTTATCTTATGGTAGCCGAAATAATTTAACGAAACTACTATTTGCAGAAACATTTACTTTGATGTGCGCGACTTTTAGATCTCTCTGTAGAATTACAAATGCTTGTTCCTTACAAGACGCAGGGCTCATTTCTTATGATTAGGACAATAGGTAATTTTACAAAATATGCTTGTTTTCTTTAAAATAACCCATTGACAAGACGTGCTCAATTTCTCTAACAATAAATAAGTTTATTTCTTTGCGAGGTTTGAATGAAAGCAGAAGGAACAACATGGATACAGATACACTTTCCATTTCTTCGCATGACGCTGCTATTATGTATGTGGAATATTAGCGAGGCTTTCCTAGAAGGGCGATCCGCAAACGTTACACGAGATATACATACATCGTAGGCGTTTATTTACGTTTTATCACTCATACAAATGTCATGCAATATATTTTAATGCTCGTCGTAAATATGGGACAATTACAATGCAGGCTAATTCTGCTTAATCACAATGCGTCAACGCAAACTCGTCCAACGCTTAATAAATAAATTATTGAAGAATGCACGGAGAATTTGTTATATTTTGTTCATCGTAATGAATCCAAGGCCAAAAATTAAATTTTCAACGTCTTTTTTTTTTAAATAAAAGATTTAGAAATTCCATCAATTGAATTGAAGAAACTATTTGAAAATCGGCCGAAAAAAAATGATCTCACCTCATCCACATAAAAAACATGCTTATTTTAAAAATAGAATGAACTTTACAATTTCGCTCTGAATTGAAATGTCATATCTACGACAAGTGACAAGTTGATTGGCGTTCTTAATCAGAATACGAACGCACAAATAAAGTATTAAGGCGCCTTTTGCGCACATGCCCAATCACCAATGCATATGGTTGAAAGATAAAGTTAAAAAATCAGATTACATGGATTGATACAATTCGAGATGGCAATGATGATAATGATCTCATTGTAAGTAGAAATTATCTTGTATCAGGTTCGAGTAATCACTTGTAGGATTTTCCTAGCAAATCTCCACGAACATGAGATTTTCTGATATACGACGGTGCTGTGAAAAGTTTCCAATTTTACGCAGCACGTTTTTGTAAAATTCAGTTTTATGTCTTAACCTTAGAAGCTTTCTTCAACGATGTTCCCATCTCTTTGATCCATCCAGATACTGGTTGGCATCTTCTTATGCAAAATAGGTGTTTACGAATGTGATGAGAATTTCTATCCGAGCGAGAACAAGTCGCTTGGGGTCAGATCTGGTGAGTAGGGACGGTCTAGCCAATTCGAGTTTTTGCCTTCATCTTGTCCAAGTAATAATGCGTAATATCGCTGTTACACTTTCAAGATGACTCCATGCCAATCCCAAAAAACAGTCGCCATCACTTTCCCTCCCGAGGTCTTCGCCTTTTCGGAGCGGATTCGCCCATTGTAATCCACTGTTTCGACCGTGTCTTAGCTTCAAGTTTCATTTGCGGTTACTTATTGACGCCAGAATTCCGATTTATTTGCTTTGGAAATGTTCGTTCGGATGTGTTTTTGCTTCTGAGTGACTAAACCAAACGTGTTCCTAGTTTGGGTCGTGTCATCATCATATGGTGGTAGTCCACAGTTAGCACGGCTACTTAAAACCGCGCTAGAGGCGAAACTAACTGAGCGGGATGCGATTGATCACGGTAATTGTTAAAGGTTTCGCATCTTAATTCGACGATCGTCTAATACCATTTAGTAAACTTTTCCGATGTTATTGGTGGTGGTTGGAATTTTTGGTCGTCTCGAATGTTCATCGTCAACCAAGCTGGTACGACCACGTTTAAATTCAGCTGCCCAAAACTTCACTGTGGCGAATGGTGGGGCGGAGTGTGGTATTCGATTTCTTTTATTTTAGCAGAAACACTAACATCGACTGATGCAAGCGGCACTTATACAAGAACTGAGCGTGCAACATGGCTGAGATTTTCAGAAGTATCTTCCAATGATGCACAATATTTTTTATGAATAACTTGATCTTTATATTGAAGCTTGATACTTTTCAAGCCATTGCTACTATGAAATTTAGTATTATTGTATTTAAAATGGCTGGACATTGTTTTAGAAAGCTTTCAAACAATTTTTGTTGATAACAAGGAACATGTTTAATAAATGTTGATAAAGTTACGCTTCCTGTTCTTTTTTTTATACAAAGACAACTGTATCCAATAAAACACTACAATACAGAAAACTTTGTAAAGTTAGTTAGTGGCGTAATATAAAATATTTGGAAAATTATTTAAATCAAAATGAATAATGGCAGTTGTGCCAAACAATAATTTTCTATATTCTACGAATTTAAAATGTAGCTGTTCTGATACCATTGTTTGTCAAAATACGTCCAATCACATAAAGACTCGCGAACGCGATGTGTTGCCATAGTCTTCAAATTACGTCAGTATAAACCTCACATTTACAGCTGTATTAAAATCGAAAAAGAAGATATTGCCAGATTGCTTCTATTTTAATGGAACAAGAGGTTTGGATAATATGTATATGAAGATAATACCTTTCATTTTAGTTTCCATAAAGCCGACGACCGAAAAAAACGACTTCGTAATCGTATATTAAACTTTTTTTTTATCAAACTATTGTTAAAATTGGAAAAGGAAACTCGAGTATTAATGAAGTAGAAAGTCGAATGGATTTTTGAAATAATGAAGAAAAACTTTTGTCTCTTGTCAATTTATTTTTTAAAAATCTGCAAGACAATATGACACAGCTTATAATTATACTTCAAGAAGAAGTGTACTGAAAAGAAAATTATGGTAATATTTGAAAATGTGATAACAGCTTACTTTAAATCCGAGATTGTGAGAGTGGAACCTCCAACATTATGATTAATTTGCTCAAGTTAAAAAAAAGTTAATATAAAAAGATGTTCGACATTGGAGCGGAACTTGAAAAGTAAATTTGTTGGATGTCCTCCCAAGAAATCTAAGATATTGACGGAAGTAGGAATCGAAACATTTATACAATAAATCCTTTGTGCACAATTGCTATTAATGAAGGTTTAAGGTATAATGAGTATTCACAGGAGTTGTAAGAAAGAAGAACGACTAAATATGACAGTACAAGATATATTTGAGCAAAGTCATTAAAATTCTAAACTGGAAGACATACACAGAAGAGATCTGTCACTTCAAATGTATTTCGTATTACAGTATGTAAATATTCTCTACTTTGCCCCCTAAGTTAACCAAAAGTTATAGATTTTTCATTGGATATATTAATGGCAAATGTGACAGTTGAGCGGTTGGTATTAATAAAATAAGAAGCACTCCAAGAGAAATTTGAAATTGCTCCATTCGGAGCATTTTACGAGCCACTATTTTAGACGCTCTTCTGCTATGATTTTAGCTGATGCAGAGATAGACATTACATCTTAGAAAATGGTTCAATTTTCTGATCCAGTTGCTCCGTTGCTGCGTCGAAACTCGGTAATTCACCGAAAAATAATTTCTACACCAATATAATTGGACTATCAGAACAAGATGTGGTTCTAAAAGATTACCTTGTCTTCACGTCTAGAATAAACTAGCTACATTATAATATTGGAGGCTTCATATGACGTATTACTTCTTTATTTCCGGAGGGAGGAAAATTCTATTACATCCTACATGTCGCACTTACTTCCCCGGTTGTTGGGAAAATTCTTTTTCGTTCGAGTTAACTAAAGTGTCATTTTTATATTTAAGAAATTGAATGAAAATGTCAACACTTAATGCTGATTTTCGAAAAAAAAATATTTGAATGTAGATGTGATGATCATCAAAAATACGCAAGAGGAGCTTCCTCATGTTGAAAAAAACAAATTTTAACAATGTAAATTTTCTTTGAATTATTTAAGTTTATGACTATTCTTCATAAGCAGCGCGTCATATTTATTTAGACAACAGTGTGTATTATAATGTTTACAGCTTATTCTAAAAAACAAAGTGACGAAAACTCGCAGATAAAGAACACGTGAATAACGCAAATACTAAAAACCTATTTTCATCATATAAAAATCATCAATTTAACGGACTCCATTCTCAATTGGCCGTAGTAATCGCCTTCCCACCATAATCTCGCCTCTTGCTCGTCCGCCAACGCTTCGGAATGAATGACAGTTGCTGTCGATCGATAATTTTTGTGATTAATAAGTGCGACACCATGACCAAACTTCCTGTCCGACTACGTGACACGAAAACCAATGCTTGCTTGTTCGTAAGAGCACGTTTCATACATTCAGCACGAGAAACAAATATACATGCGTGAAACTCGTGGTCTGAAAGTGGAATGGTGTTGGGAATGTACCGAAAAATGTCCGAATTCGTTCCTTATAAGGTAAATCGCAATAAAATCTAACTTTTCAGGAGTGATTTTGTTGGAAGGTTTTTAATACTAAAATTCGATTAAAACCGCTTTTACGTATTAAGTTCCAATGAGTTTATTTCAGCGTAAGCTAGATGCTTCTTCTTCACAAAAAATTGGTTAATTTTGGTCGGTTGACACTAACAAAGAATTGCCTAAAATAATACACACAACAATATCTAAAGCCTTCGTTTTTCACCAGTCATATAGTTAGGAAATGCTAGATACAAAAGCTATAAACAAAAAAAATTAAATCAAAAAAATAAGTTTCTTCACAACAAGAAAAAGTTTATATTTAATCTGGTGAGTATGGTGGTGGTAAGGTGTAAGGCAATTGGATTGCAAAATCACTTTGCTTTACTGCGGGTGCCAAACCACCAAGAGATCGAAGGAAACGAAAAGAGATAGTATATTCTTTCATACCAAGACAAAGCACATCAAGGATGCCAAAAAATAATGGAAGGCTTATGGTCAGGTCATACTTTCCTAAAATACCTCTTAAATACGATTCTTCTGTATATAATAGACACATAAGATTACTTAGATTGACGGACGTTTAAAAATTATGTACGCATTAAAACTAAGAACGCAGACAAATCATCACATGACGATCCAGCCTCCTAGGGGAGCTATGATTCGATGTAGCTTGGATTAAAATCTTTCAGACTCCTGAATTTGAGTTTGGAGCGGAACTCCAAAGATCTACTCCATACATCCATACGGATTTGATAATCACTTTGTACATCAGCAATTTGTTTCATTAATTCATGTGCCTCCTTCATGTCCATCACCGATCCAGATGGTTGCCAAGATAGTTGAACGTTTTTCTCTGTGAGATTTGCATATTATTCGGGGGGAAAGGTGCCTCTTCGCTTGTCCTCCATCGACCTTCATTCGCAACTTTTCCAGCCAGGATTGGATTTGATGCGAATTGAACAATGCCATGTTTTCGTCAGCAGGCGAAATCAAGATGACTGCATCGTTAGCAACGGTGACATTTCCGGATGTGGGAAGCTCGGCTGTGTGGGGTAAATATGGAATAGGGTAAATATTCGTTCGGGTATTTTGCTCGAGAATGGCTTTTACGTATGATTTGAGAATGCAGATGTAATTGACTGGAAGCAGTTTTCTCATCTGAGATAGCAGAAAATATGGGTCAAAAATCTTAGTGTTTTGTTTATAGTTCATATAGGGTAATGGTAATTAAAATCATACGTGGGTGATTAATGGCCTACTATTAAAAGCACATAAAGACACTTTTACAAAAGACATCTATTTAGCTCACAATAATTAGAGGAATCAATGCCATGAATCTCCTGAATAGCAATGCATAATAACAGTGGTGGTTTTAGGGAACACATGTGATTCACTAAAGCGCCAATTTGACCAATAACTTTTGAATAATTTTACTTACATTATTGTTTTGGAACATAACCTTGTGGGTTACACAATGTTTTAGAGATCTTTAGTGAGCAATCGCCATGTTGCTTTCACTCATGGTTTTTCTTTCTGGGCTTCTCAAATACAGTGATGCAACTAACATTCAACAACTATTACTTAAAAAGTAAAAAAACTAGTGAACTCCTTCTAGAAGGCTTTAGATTGTCACTAGATATTTGTAACCTTTCAAAGAGAAATAAAAACGAAAAGGGGCACTGTGGTGATACTGTAAAATAACGAAAAGATTCTGACGTCTACTTTCATGGCAACAAAAAAAAAAAACAGACTCCCCAATAACATTTGTAAGCCATCAGTGTGAAACAAGATGATTACATTTAGTGCTACAGAAATTAATTAACTAAAACCTTAATTATTGATTAAGTATTAAGATTAATAAAGTATTAGTAATGGTATATAAATATTCAATTGTAGAAAAAGTTCGTATGTTGGAAGTTTACTTCAAAGCAAATAGGAACTGTGAAAATGCATGCACGAGTTACGCTGAACGTTCTCCGAGAAGCTTTGTGGAAGCTTCGAACAAAAAAGAGCTAATTACAAAGTTAGAAATGCTTGTTTTGCAAAATATTACGAACAATTCAAGCACATTAGTTCGACGGGTGACTCGAGAAACTGGAATTCCGAAACCCACTATTTACAAAATCTTTAAAGAAAAATAACGCCCTTACAAACCAACAATTGTACAAACGATAATTACTATTACCGAAAATTACAGTTTAGCAGGCGGTACCTACAAAAATGTAAAGATGCTAATTTTCCTCGGAAAATACTGTGGACATATCAATTCGGGAATGTTTAGCAACCAGCAAGTATCATTATTGGTCTACTGAAAATCTACCTTCGGTGATTCAAGTTCGATTTGGCTTTGATCACTGATGCGATTTAATTGGTATAAAATTTTGTTTGTTGCTGGAATTTGTTTCCGTTTTAGATCGGTCTTTTCATCTTTTAACTATTTAACTGGTAACAAATATTTTGAGTTAGTAACAAATGAGATAATGCCTACTTTGAGAATTATTAATCTTGACAACATGCATCTGGTTCCAGCACAACACCCGTGACGTGCAACAGTTTATGAGAGAACCCTTCAATGAGAAAGTGCTTCTAAATAATGGACCTTGAGTTTTGTTTACGGGCCACCACTAAAAACGAAGTAGTTAATTTGGAACCGCAAGAAACTTGCGAAATTTTAGAACAAAGAATGCTGGATGCTCTAAAATCATTAAATTAAAACCCACTTCGTAGATTGTTTCGTGTCAAAAGAGATTATTTTAAAAACCAATGTAGGTAATAGGTATTACCTGTTTCTTAAAAAATTTGCAATTTGACAGATGTGTTAATTATCTTCTGAGTCAGATTTAAAAAAAAATGGTTTTCTGCAATTCTATCTTATTTAAGAATAAGTTTTTATAAATTTTGATCTACCTTGGCCTGTAGATATTGTAAGAAGTGGATTTATAAAATAATGCATGGTAAACTTTGAAAAATGATTCCCATAACTTTTTTATGAATAAACATATTTGAATGGAAATTTGGTTAGAACCATTTTAGGAGCTTCTGAATTCAGTAGTGTAATCAGATTTTTACTAAGAAAATCCTAAATAAAATTTTACCATTATCGAACCTGAAAAATAGTCATACTATGCCTTGAAAATTTTGAGAAATTTTGTGTGGAAGCAGACTTTTTGATCCACTGTGTATTAAAAAAAAAGATTCATTTTAGTGTAAAATATGGGTTCTACATGGGTGCTTCCATTTTGAGTGGGCCACAAAAAATATTAGCAGGGGACGATTTCACTAGCTTGTTCATCTATATCCTTTGAGAAAGTGACGATCAATCTGAAATGAGGCTTGTTGCAAGTATTGAATTCTGCAAAACGTTCTCCATTTAACTACCAATGGTGAACATCGAAATGTGGACACAGTGCATAGAAAAGTAAATTAGCTAACTACATATAAAAAAAAACATTAAAAATAAAAGTTACTAGAATATAATAAAAATAGAGAAAGCATTATAGTCTCAACATACGGTTTACTGTACATAAACTTGTTGATAGTGTTTGTGAAATGTGTCTAACGAGGTTGGAATAAATAAATATCAAGCTTTATATGAAAGTTTCCGTTAGAAGCGCGTTAGATATTGATTTGTAGACTAGCTTGGTTGAAGGCCAATAAAATCGCGTTATTTTCGCGCGAATAATTTGAAACATTTCCAAATAAATTTTGTCTTAAAACACTTGCTTTTAATGTTTCAATTTCGGTTCGTATTTTTAATCTGTTATTTATTGATATGTAGCTTCTCGTTTCTGGGCATCACTTAAAAACCATTAAAAAATTAACCCTGTTACGTTCGAATGTCAAGTGAGCTTAATTTTTATCCGCAAAACGTTTTACGCGTCTGGGCTACTCATTTGGCGTGTGAATTGCTGGACGACAACTGCGACAATAAAAATTATTCGCATTTCGTTTTATGTATGCTGCGGTATGATACGCTTCGATAGGATACTAAATATAATTTATAGTGCATTGTGCCGACCCGTGAATGAGTTCCTATAAATAGCCGGACACATCTGCTGTTCGTGTATTGGTACATGTATGGATCTTTGCGTATCTATACCAAGCGATATGAGGCAGTTTAGCTTAATACGTGCATAGGTATAGTGTCGTTAAAAAGTTTTAAACTATTTCCGTAGCATATTGTAAAAATAACAAATATTCTTAGTTACACAGCCTTCAAGGAATTGACTCGGAATTGTCAATTAAATTGCCAAGCTTTTTCGATTAAGTGCGGACTTGAGTGTTCTATCGTTGGGTGTGCCGCAGGAGTTGCCACTTGGACCGGATCTTTTCTTGATTTACGTTAGCGACATTCTCAGACATCCGACTGCTCAATTGGCGGGGTGTGCACAATCTCCTAGAACGAGCATAGCAGATGGCGGTTGAATATACATAGATACGAATCCCTATAAATAAGGAAAACAACACAAAAGTGTCGGCACACTCCGCACCGCACAAATTTATGGCTTCGTATCCAAGTATTTGACTCCTTCTTCGATTACATTTCCTCAGCATTTGTTCCCAAACCAAAAGACCTTGTACTCCCTCTTTACGGACATGAATTAGAACTGACTTTTGCGTGTATCTGTATACGCATACGTAATAAATTATATACGCCAGTTTGTTATCAAATTGGACGCCCACAAACCGCTTCCTCCCGTAGCTTTCGTTATTCACCTATTCACCTCGTAAACTGTTACGTTCTTTTTGGTGTCGCTTTAACGGCTGTCGTTAACGAAGTACATTTTACTGAAACCATGTACGTGCTAATTTTGAAACGTTGTTGTACGTAGGGGAAAGGTTGTCCGAATTTGATGTCCGATTTTATTTTATTTTTTCGTTTGCGATTGAACTGACACAATTTCCAAATCAATAGGAGCATGGCCTTGGCGAGAAAAAAACATTTTTATGTGTAAAATTCATTTTATGTTTCAAGATAGTCTCCTTTGAGGTCGAGACATTTAGGCTAGCGCCTTTCTATCCTTTTCATCTTATCTAAAAAAATACCATTTCTTCAACCTTGCAAAGTAAGCGTTTGTTTTTGCAATTATTTCTTCGTTTGAGCCAAAGCTTTTTCCGCCGAGCTAGTTTTTGATATTCGGAAATAGGAAATAATTCGTATCGAATTTTGCGATGGCGACAGCACAAGTGTGCAAGCATACATTATCTTGATCACATAGAATATTTTTCTTCTCTAAGTGCGAACGTTTTACTTTCACAGCATTGTTGAAACGATCCAATAAGTTGGCATAACGCTCGCCATTAAAGTGGTTGGGTTTCTTTGGCTCCATTTGGCCAAGAAAAAACCAGTGTTTGGACTGTTCTTTCGTCTCTGGTATCCTGCGATGAATCTAAGTTTCGCCAGCAGCTATAAATCGACGCCAAAAATCATTCGGAATGCACTTTAATGAGTGTCTGCGTATAAACATGGTTATTATTAATGGAGAATTCACAAATAATTGTTACGTTGTCCTTTGAATTCAGTAGTAACAATTCTTTCAATCAATTTGCTTGTTGGTTGCTTTGTTTTCAGTTCTTTTTTCGTCGAACTGCTCTTATATAAGCGTGTTTTCTACAGCCAAAGTAATTCTATCTTCTCCATCGTTGTGGCATAAAGTTTAAAAAGCAGACGCATTTATGCCTTCTACGCGGTGAATTTCGAAACGAATTTCATAAAACTGAAGCTATGAAAGATGCTGAAGCAGACCCATATAATGTTGATTCTCATCTAAACAAAAAACTCAACTAACGCTACCTCCCCTATGCAAAACGAATGAAAAGAAACGTGGAGGAGGACGTATCTAATAAAAAGAAAACAACAAAAAAAAATCCATGCTTTCACATCCCCCAACCGCTTTCCAGCTATAAGTTATCACTACGCCTGCGCCCATAAAGCATCTTAAAATGTTTATTCTCGGTATTCATCAAATTAGGAACAAGGAAAACTACGGGAAACCTTACTCTGAGAGTGACGAGCTCGGAGTTCTAACTCCTTTGCCCCGTCACTGTTAGCACAGCGCGCTAGGCATTGCACCACTGTAAAGAACCACCAAAACCGATTGTTGTTCCAAAAAACATCGATGCTGTGCGCAACATGGTTCAAGGGGATCGGTATGTGACTTATCATAAGATAGAAACGTCCTTAGGCTACAATGCGTTCAATTTGGCGTGAACATTTAGGTGTAGAATTTGACCAAAACAGAAAAAAGGCTCGTGTCAGGTGGTATAAGGAGATGCCCAAAAAAACTCGTATGAGCCTGAAACCAAACCAAAATGTATGTGCGTTCGCAAATTAATCAAAATCAATTTTGTTCACGAAGTTCGTTTCTTTAGTTGTACTAGACATGTCGAAAGCATTGCTTTAGAGGATCGAAGGAATGCTGAATGGCATCCAACAATTTGATTGCCAGAAGCCATCGATGAAATCAGGAAAAATAATCGACTACGTTGCATCACTCTTGATCATGACAATTCCAGCTCTCGCACAGCACGCCAAACAATTGATTGCTGGAAGGAGAAAAGCATCAATTAATGTCTCATTGCCCGTATTCACCTGATGAATATCAAATAAAAGATGCGAAGACAGCGATTTTTATGACCTCAAGAAGCTGTTGAAGCCTTGTATTGGAAATACCACCTTCAGAATGGAAAAAACGTTTCGAGTATTGGTTTGAACGCATGCAACATGAATATTTTGAAAAATAATACAATGATTTTTGCGTTGCTTTTATACGAACTTAAAAGAGGTCCATCAAAAAATATAAAAAACGCAAGAAAAGAAATCATAATTTTTTAAAAATATAAGTCGCAATCATTTAAATACTGATTTTACCGCAACGATTTAAATCATCTCAATTACGTCAATTCATCAAAATTTAAAAAAATTGCAACCTTGTTTTGAAAATTTAGACGTTTCAAGCGATCTCAATTATGATTTTAGGCTTTTCTTTTTTAACTCCAAAGCACCCAGAGGATACACAAATTAATACTAAATCAAATTTAACATCCTTATATACACTTTTTTCAAATTCATTATGTTTCCGTACGATAAAATCAATTAACTCTTGCTTTCCATTCCATTTTTCACAGACGATTTCGGGCGCCATGTCGACCCTGACGCCTCCCGTGCAGTTACAACATCCCGAGAACCAGGCGAGGGTGGATTGGATCCAGGATTGCGCGTCAGGACCCGACTTCGACTATCCGCCGGAGTTTTACGAACACACCGAGGCTCTGTGGAAAGATAAGGGAGTTCAGGTAAGCAGATCGGCGATTCGGCTCACGTTTCCAGATATTCCAATCTAGCTAGAATATAGAGTTTTATCGATATCAGCGGGTAAAGGGCATAAACATACTATACACACAGGTTAGTGCATACATACAAAACTCCCATAAAAGATTGTATGGGATTGTAGGCGGCTATGATGTTTTTTTTTGTAGCGTTTCGCATTTTGGCGCGTATCTCGTCTGAACCACACAAGAAACGAGTGTGGTAATGGAACAGTAAGCAGAAAATATTCATAAAAGCTTTCACGTTCAGAGTTAGTAAATACGTACAACATATTATAAATCGAATATTTAAGTGATTCATTGCTTTTCCGTTAAATAGCACAAGACTAAATCTTCACCAACTTGTTAGTTGATTTAGATCGTGCAAGAAGCGCTGAAGATGTTTGACAGTGCCAATGTGACCAAATTCGGAAAGTGTTCAATACTAATCTAAGACATAGTGAGAGCGTTTTAGAGGGTGGTTCAAGAAGTCCTTGGGGAATTTAAGAGATGACGCTCGTAGTATTGAAAATGCTTTGTTTCTAGTAAGGATCATTAAAAACTAGACAGCTGTCAAAGTCTCAGTTATATCCATCACACGGTTTCATTATTATTATCGATTTAAGCAAAGAATTTCTGTTTATGTAAAAAATGGAAAAAAGTGAGTTTCGAGCGGTGATTAAACACTTATATTTAAAAGGCCGAATGAGATCAAAGCTGAGTTGGATGAAGTTCATGGCTCATCTGCTGCTGTGTTAGCAACTGTTTACAATCGGGTAAATGAGTTTAAACGTCGCCATACATCCACAAAAGATGAACATCGCAAGGTACATTGTTTGAGTTTTACACGAAAAATGGGTATGAAAAAAATCTGGGTAAGATGGGTGTCGGGTTTGCTCTCAGTAACGATTTGTTCACAACAGTATTCGGGAATCATTTGGGTTCTTTTACCCGCCATATATAGAAGAATCCGGACACTTCTTTAATAATGCCTATTTATATTTACCGAACGTTTTTGTCTTTTTTCAAATTAGTTGGATCACTAAAGCCTTTGATGATCTCCGTTTCCTACAGTTTTGGAATATGTTCAGATGGTGGTTCCAGACATA
>LR737414.1:1538960-1567780 GCA_902655005.2 Marronus borbonicus | reverse complement strand
GTCTAGCGGGTACCCAAAGTTGTCGATAGCTTATAGCAAATTCGATTTATTCGTCGATTTCAAGCTTATTTCCCACCTTTTTGTTTCACCGAAAGGGAAGTGATAGATTGAAATAATTTTCCACTACGGATTGTAATGCCATTTAAGCCCGTTTAATAATTTACCGGTAAATTGCAATAGTATGCCTCATATTTTACCGGTAAATTTATAATTTTCTGTAAGTAATTCGATACATTCTACGTATAATAGATGCTCCACGTTTCTTTTACCGTTGCAGATTCTTACCATCTTAAATGTCAAGACAGCAATAATCTACTTAAACGAAAAAGTGAAAGGTGTGATACTTCAAAGGCGCCTTACATTGAGTATACTTAATTACTTGCTACAAAAAGTAACTTTCTAATTCAAGAAAACCATAGGTGACAGTTTTCCTGCCTTGGTAGCGCGAATGGAATTCATGAAATTGCCGCTAAAGCTGCTGCTTTTTTCATTAATTTCGACTTTACCTTTTTGTTCCAATGTCTCAAAACCTCGAAAGAATCGTTCAAACTATGCGTGGATAAAAAATGAATCAAACACTCTTCATAGGTAAACCATTAACATTACATAAAGGGGTGTTCCTATCTAAATTCCTATGGACAGTGTTATTTGAAATGCGCATGTAGGTAGATGGACTGTTCGTTGGCGATTAGCTGTAGCTAATTTAATGTCTAGAGATCAGCGCAATGTACACAGCTATCTGTGGACAATCGTAGAGCACAAGATCAGGAGTTACGCGGATTGGAGCAACATATTATTGTAAGGTGAATATAGATTATGCCTGAGATGGACGGGCAAAAAATTGGAGAAGACAGGGAAAGGCTGTCGGATTTGGGCTGGCATAAGTACTGAAGTCCGTATTGTATAGGTGGTGATTATGGAGGTTTTATGACGACTGCAAAGTACATGAACGCCATTTTAGAAGAACACGTGGTTTCCTTCATTCCATTTATAGGGCTTAGTTTCATTTTTAAGGACGATAACGCGCATTCGGATCGTTAACGAATGTATAAATGAAGTCGGGATTGTGCCTATGAACTGGCCAGCTTGCAGTCCCGACCTCAATCCAACAGAACATCTCTGCGACAAACTAGGAAGGCAGATTCGAGCACGTTTACCCTGTCCAAACAACTTTGGTGAACTTACGGCGGCGCTTTAGCCAAAACTGTACCAAAATGAAAATTTAATTAAGTCCATGCCGACAATTTGCGTCAGAAGGACCCGAGGTGGAAATATTCGGTGTCAATTGCTATAAGTACTCTAAAATTTTATTTTTTTTTTATTAATGAAAATTAATTTTCTGAATTACCAAATAATCTACTATAATTCTATGAATTAAGTGGATCCAGTTTTCCGCACTTGAGTATTGATATTTTGTAAAACAGTGGAAAGTTTGGAACTACCAGTTACAGCTTTTCACGCTAATGTGTTTATTTCATTTCTTCGTTTCTTCATAGCAAACATTGTAATTTTATTAATATTAGGATTAATTGCTGCGCCGTTGATCGTTTAGACCAATCACAGTCATCGAAAAAATGTTGGTGGTCCGTGGAGATATTCTTTCCACTTAATCGGTGCTTCTAGGAGAGATGCCTAAGTACTAACTCGACAGCTCACCGAATGAACGATTATTACAAAACTTTTATATCCTTGGTCCAATACCATCGAGTAGAGAGAAGGCGTCGCAGTAATGCAACAGAGTTCCAGTTAGTGGTCCTGCAGATTTGAAATTTTGAGTTATTGGTTCTTGAAATCCAAAAGATTGGCGATCACTGCTGTAAACTACCTGCGTTCACTTAGCCAGAACTCGGACTTTCCCATTAACAGGGCATTATTATTTTACCAACCAAGTACTTCACAACACTGGTCGATTTACGACTGACACTAACAGACAATTTGACATAATTGTCATATTTTACGAAATAGATGTTTAAAATGGATAATGTCCCATTAGTATAGCTTGTCCCAGATTTTTATAAAAGCAGTGACGAATGATGAAATGATTTGCCTTGACGATGGCAAAATATTGGGTATCCTCAACAATAACTTTTTGAATATTTTAACATTTGTACCGCAAGGATTATCGTGATAACTTTTTTCAAGCTGCACAATTAATTTCTTTAATTTATAGACCAGAAGAAGAAGCAAGCAATTTCATGGTTCTTTAACTTATAAAATCTAGCTAGTTACCCTTCCAGTGGAATTTTTTTTTGTTCTTTCTGTTGCATATTCAGCTAGTTATTTTCAATTTGCTTGTTCGTCTAGCTTCGTCAATTATATATCGCGATATATAGAATTTTTGTGACGAAAATGAACTCTAACCTTCGATCTTCACAACGGCGAATCCCAGAGATCCGTTGCCACCGTGAATATTTCACGTAGTTCGCGAGAATTCGCAACAGGAACTTATTGCCTATTCAATATTTATACGCTGACAAATGGAAAGCATTCATTTCCTATACAGGACGAAAGTAAATATCACTTATTCATACGCTGGTGTATGGGATGAACGATGTTTATATCATAGGTTTGCTCATGCGAATCAACCTCCTAATTGTATAGGTGTATTTTTTATTATTGGATGTGGGGCTTAGTTTCATGTTACGTTTAGTTTGAGTTGAGATGGATTCAACTTCGTATGTGATGGCTATTCTTCGTCGCATGGTTGATTAATTTATTACATAAATGTTCGTTAAAGTAACGTAAACTTAAAATAATTTTCACGTTAAGAAACAAAGTCGTTTACAAGTTTCAATAATATAAAAACTTACCTTCTCAACTCCCTTCGTCTAAAGCAAAGTGAGAGCCTTTAAGGTCTTTAATCATACGTTTGCAGAACATTTCTCGACTAAGAATTAGTTGCTGCGAGTTTAAACTAGACTTAGACTAACTTAGACTAACCTAAGCTATTAATGTCAATCGTGAAGCAGAATCCTATCAGAGGCAGATGATGGTCCTGGACGATATCCACCACATGTGCCGACGAATTTGCAGAATTTCCTGCTCTGTCCAACGTTCTCTCCGAAAGGACAGGGAAATAGTTAAGCAAACTAGGGAAAGCGGTGTCATCGCGAAGCTGGGTATTGTAAACAAGCTATGGTGAAGAAGTGACTAGTCGGAGCAGTTTATTTTGCGGAATCTACGGCTTTTAGATGTGGCCGGGCACCAATTATAGACCAACATCCCTGATATTTAATACCTGTAAAATATTAACCACATTCTGCTATTCTTTTGTATCCTAACACAAAGCCAGCCCAGCCCAAGTTTGGTGCATGGCATAAACAATTCGTGTCGCTGATTAGCAGGTTTATTAGAAGAATTAAAGTATACTCTGGAGGCATCCTTGATATTTCCTTAGGTTTACAATCTACTTCGTAAACACTATCTTTAAAACAAAGAAATCCGACACCTTAGAAAAAAGTAAATAAAGCGGATCTAATTTACGACAGGCTTATGTACGGAAATTTTTTCCACGCAAGGTACCTGTACCAATTTAAAAAAAAAATATGCGTGGAAAATTACGAAATCCCCGTAGTACAGAATTACGAAAACAAGTTTGGATAAAGATCTACAATGTAAATAAATCATATAAATGGAGCTATTTATTTATACAAATCGTTAATGAAGTGTAAGATTATTATTCCCCGAAAACAAGTTGGCCACAATTCAAAGATGAAAATCTAGTTGTTGTAGGTAAATGGTCGGCGATGTCCGAAAATATCCCCTATACTCCGTCCTATACAGAAAGTCGAAAGGAATCGGGTGATGCCAGTTCGGTTTAAAAAAAAAGATGAAAAACTACCTATACTCTCTTGTTTACGGTTTATTTTTATTGCGTGTAGTGCTAAAATTACTCCTTGATGTTTAATACCTACGAACACGCGTACATGTCTATGAAAATGAAAAATGTTTGACGCGGAAAAAGAGAATAAAAGCTGATTAACTCATGGAAGCTTGGCCAAATGGAAAACGCTCAGAAATTAGAAAAGTATTAGGACTGGTTGTAATTAATAACATAACATAATGGGTAACCCGATAATTGTTTAATAAAAGACGTACTTTTTTTTCGAAAAACTATATTATATATATTTTTTATTGCAACTTAAAATACATAAATTCCAATTAATTACGAAAGAAGACATCCAACAAGTATCCGCCATGACCGAAATTTTCGACAACATTCGTCGCTCCGTTTCACCAATCTTGAGGATGGTTGGAGCATGCATCAGTCTTATGAAAACCCCTCAAAGCCGCACAATCTCGATAGCCAATTCTGGCTGTCAATCCATAAGATAACGCCATCCGAAAATGTCTTTTGCAAAAACTGTATTATTTCTTATACTACCTGGCAGGTCGCCTCATTCTGCTAAAATCACATACCGTCCAGAGTCGTATCGACTATGCATTGCCGGCTTCTCCTCGAAAAAATGTAGCCTCCCATAAACTACACCATCCCAGCGCCCACACTAAATACTCGCTTTTTGTGGGTGTATTCTTTTTTCATGAACTCCCTGGTCCACTGGTTTCTTTCACTCACTGCGCCAATATTTTCGATAGACCGTCCTGATAACGGATCTATGTGATTGATTTTAATTTGATCATGATCGTCCTATACGCGCATGGTTTTCCAGTTCAGTCGACGGGGTGAGATTTGTTGGAATATATTTATTAATGATCAAAATTTGCATTTATCGATCTCGGTCGAATAGGACCTCATGGACTCTTTGGAGATTGCAAGTCGCCGCTAAACTTATTCCCGTCTATCAGGAGACCCTAGGCTCACCCTAGCTTTATTAGAGAATAAAAGACATTTCCAGTCATCTGTAGTCCAATTTTTTATAATTTGTAATAAGACACAAGCTAGCAATTTAGTTCTCTCTAAAAAGCACAGGCGCAGTTTGTTTTAACCTTCTTCAAACTTTTCAGAGAAAGATGGATACATTACGAGTAGTTTTGAGATTATCTCTGAACAGCGGTCAGTCGTTGATAGTAATATGTAATTTACTGAGCTATGCTTAGGTAGCCCTAATTTTTTTGATTGAATTTTGAAATTGCAAAAAAAAGTCAACTGTCGTAAATTATGTCGTCGTGTCAGCCTTTGATATACTGTATTAAAGGCGCTGCATTTCTGTATAATAATAAGTACAAATATGAAATCATCGACTTTCTTTTTATCGAACCCTGCTCGTGCAAAATTGTCGGCCCCCAATTTACTTTTTTTGGGTTTTCCAAAAATTTTGACATATGGTTTTTCCAAGTGGGAGCTTTCCTTAAATATTTTAGAATTCCGATACCGCAGCCTAATTTTCTAAAGACACTAAAATGTTTTTTTTTGGTTAATTTCTAATCAAAAACTTAAATAATAATTTCCTTTCATCCACTATTTATAGCCCTTTAGAAGAGAAATTAAAAAAAAAACGGCTAAAGTACGAAGGTAATCTACGTTTTTTTAAAATCTATAGCGTCTTGTGAAATTTTGATGAAGATACCTTCCCACATCCCTATATTTACTGTACTAGGATATTCTTTGCATAATGAATTACAAAACGTCTACCTTCCAAAAATCAGCATTGAACTTGTTTGCTTTTTTTATTTTTATGAAATAATTCCCATTTATTTTTTCTTAAACTTACAATATTGCAGCTTTTTAATCCAGCACTATCTACATGGAAGAAGTAACGTTTCTTGCCCTTTACAATATAATTTTAATAATTAACGCAGTCTGCTTGACAATGAAATACATTTTTTTTTGTACCTTAACAACTGGGAAAAAATTATTATTAGACACGACAGAAACAACATCTGCCACTGGCATTAACTTATTTTTGGAGTTGGGTTAATTTAATAAAACAACAAGGCAGACGCGATTATATTGTTTACGGAACTATTTTTTTAATATCTTTCACGAGCTCTCATTTGATATTGCAGCAATATATCAAGAGCAGATCGTTCATTTTACAATTTCTGCCAAATGATAAAATCATTTAAAAATTGCTGCCACCAGTTCCCTAACTACATCTTAATAACGTCACTTAGAAAGATTCAAAACGTACTAATAACATTCTCGGTAGACATGCGCACGAATTTTAGTATTAACTTTGTCCAAAAATAATGTATTATAAATATTGTTCTCTCGACCAAACTTCTATGGTCGATAATGTCTATGTACATATGTACTATATTTATTGATTGTGGTTGTATGCTTGCAGGCAACATACGAACGAAGCAATGAATACCAATTAATAGATTGCGCTAAATACTTCCTCGATCAGGTGGACATAATCAAGAGGCCTGATTACACACCCACCGAACAAGACATCCTCCGCTGCCGTGTACTTACTAGCGGTATTTTTGAAACGCGCTTCCAGGTCGACAAAGTTAACTTCCAGTAAGTATTACATTCACGGTTTTTTTTTCTTGTACAGCAAAACAACTTAATACCAGTAAACTGAACGTTTGGTTTTAAAAACAACGTAATACGGTCCTGTGTTAACACCTAAAATTATTTTTACCGTGCAAATATAGTTTAAGCTCCTCAGGCTTGAGACGACAGTTTCATATTACAGTTTGTGGATTTTATTATTTATGGTCGAATGGAACATATGGAACAAATTAGATCACGTATTAAGTTCTGCACTTACCGTGTGCTTCATGAGATTAGCAAAGACTAGACAGACTCGTTGTTCTTCATTCTCATGAGACGAATAAACAGGATTCTGTTTAGTCTCTACTAATTTGGTGGAGCGCACGAACCGTGGCGAACTTGAATCAAGCATTGTCTATGGTACATAAGGACAGAATCCATACAAACATATATAAAACTGCATTGAATTAATTATTTATGAAATAAATATTGAGATACCTGCTTGTTTCAAATACATTGTGGCGTAAATTTAAATCCGGTCCATTAGATTTATTTTGTGTGTTTCACTGCCGACTCCACGTCTGTTGGCTTGTTCATGTAGAGCGCATGGTTTCCAACATGGAATAGAATAATGAGGATTCACTGCATGTTATTTAGGAATATTCAAAACATTACTTGTTATGGAATCCCAACCTTTGCCACAATATAATAAAATAAGAAAAGCGGATGCATGGAACGAAATAGCTAAAGCATGTAGTATTGAAGATAAAAAACCAAAGAAAATGTAAAGCTCGTTGGAGTCTGTCGGAAGAAAGAAGACAAATCCAAAAAATAGGTATTTGCGTAGTAAATGAGACAAAAATAAAAATTCACTCCAAAGGAGGGACTGATGCGATGGCATCGGCCATATCTGATATAATAACTTCTATGAGAGATGCTACCAGTCCTGTATCTCGCGTAACCAAAAGGTGGCTTCATCTTTGGTAGGACCCAAATTAGCTAATATAACTCTTATATATATATTACATTTTATTATACCTGGCCGACAGAGCCATTGCAAATAAATCAATTGATTAAGGAGGTCAAAACTAAAGTTGTTGATTTTAAAAAAACAACAATGGCAAGAGATAGTTAGATCCCTGGCTATGGCGGATAATTCATTATTGTAAATTGTTAAGGCTTTAAAGCAGACTGGAAAGCCTGCAGTCCTCTGGGTATTACTGAATACACAAGGCGTGGGATACACCCATTTTGAAATATTAAAAAACATTTGAAAAAAATCCTTTTACATATGAAACAAATTAGATCATGTATAGAGTATACCACAGAAGCACGAAATCAATAAAAACATGTATAACATGTACATCGAATTATTTAGGTATGACAAACATCAAGAACAAATACATCGTTAACACTAGCACACTGCACGATTTTCACAAAAAGATTTACCTTTAACATATCCATTAACGGATATCCCATAATGAAGACTGTGTTGCCCCAGGCAAAAAACACATTTTGATTCGTCTCCAAAGGAGAGATTGATGCGATGTCCACGGCCATATCTGATATCAACGACTTCCATGAGAGATGCTACCACCCGTGTATCTCGTGTAACCAAAAGGCGGCTTCATTTAAAAATTCTCTGTCCGGCCGATCGAATAAATCAATTGATTAAGGTGATCAGGACCAAAGTTGCTGATTAAAAGAAAAAGGTAACAATGGTAGGAGATAGTTAGATTACTTACTATGCTTGTTAAAGCTTTAAAACAGACTGGAAAACCCGTTGTTCTTCAGGTGTTATAGAGTACACCCATCCCATCTTGCGATCACATGAAAATGAGGTAAACTGGACAAGATACGATGTAACATCAAAACTCTGAGTCTTGGTTTCGACGCCTGCGCCTTCTAAACAGGGCGCTTCCCTCTACTACTTGAAGACTCCTCCTCCTCGGCAATGCCATATTAAAAATCGCCCGTTTTCGACATGTTTCTCTGTTCTTGCCTTGATAGCAACATTTTGTCTTAAACTCGTTATAATATCACATTTTTTACGATTTCAATGGCCCTGACATGGACAACTTCAAATTCCTTTTGATGTACTTCAAGCATGTTAAGTAATTTCGAATTTTCTGTTCACAGCATGTTCGATGTGGGTGGGCAAAGAGACGAGCGGCGCAAATGGATCCAGTGCTTCAACGACGTAACGGCGATCATCTTCGTAACGGCGTGTAGTTCGTACAACATGGTGTTGCGCGAGGATCCGACGCAGAACCGGCTGCGCGAGAGCCTCGATCTGTTCAAGTCCATTTGGAACAACAGATGGCTGCGTACCGTCTCCGTCATCCTCTTTCTTAATAAACAAGACTTACTTGCTGAGAAAATTCTAGCAGGTAATCATACTAGCTCGTCATTCATCCATGTTAAAGTTGAGCGTATCCATTTGAAAATTGCCTGAACGCTTTCATTTGAGGATCAGATCTGATAAAAATTATCGTTGCTTTCAATCCGATAATAACGTCAAAGGTAGGCAACCTAAATAGCTCAATCTCACGGTAATTTAAGGTCTGTAGATGCGAAACTTGGTGAGTGCAAACGTCGGTTATTACCAAAAACGGGTTTCTACGTGATTATCTGTTATTGATGCGTTTGTAGGAGATAGATAAAAGCCTCCGGACCATGACCTGCACATCTTTGAGTTCCTAGGAAGCGATTTTGCACCTTGGAATGGGCAGATAATTGATTTGCCGTACTACTACCTTTCATTTTTTCATTTCAAGATAATCTTTTGAAGCGGATTGTTGTTTTTAGGAAAAAGTAAATTAGAAGACTACTTTGCCGAATTCTCGAAGTATCAAACGCCGGCAGACGCTCCGAATGATCCCAACGAACCCGTAGAAGTGGTCAGAGCCAAGTACTTCATCCGTGACGAGTTCCTGGTATGTATAGTGATAGTATAAACATCTTTAAATAGAATTAAAGAATATTTCGAAAACATCTTTTGATTAATTTTAGAAGACTTATTTAAATTTTGGACTAAAATGGTATTACTAAGATGATAGTAGACTGGATTTCGAAAATATATTGAAGGCGAAGCCTGGCAGTCGGAATTACGAGGGTAGTCTGAAGAGTCTTCAGCCTAACACAGAAAAAAGTATTTTTTTTTGTGAAGTTCTGTTTTATTTCTCAGTATTGTCCCCTTCTAAATCTATACACATTCCTCATTTATGCTTCCATATCTTTAATCCGCCCAAATAGTTGTTGGCATCTTGTTCTATGAAATAGACGATTATGGTGGCTGCCTCATTCGATGAAAATCCCTGTCCTCCAAGCGAAATTTTGAGCCTAGAAAACAGAAAAAAATCGAAGATCGGACTTGGTGAATAGGTAGAGTGGTCTATCAATTCGAACCCTAATTCGTGAACTTTTAATATGGCGATCGCTGTAAGTGTGAGGCGGCATGTTGTTTTGGTGTAGCAACACTTTTTTTCTTCAAATACAGCTGTATGAGGGCCTTTGATTGCCCTCCCGTGTCTTTAATGCTTGTTTTATATAGCTCTTGGAAACCACAAAAAAGGTTAGGACCAATGAAAGGTGAGTTCGTTGCTTTTTTGGCCAACTTATCTGTCTTATAGTACAAGTAACGCTATCATCGTGTTGAGGCTTGAAACTTTTCAGAGTACCCTCGT
Source organism: Marronus borbonicus (assembly GCA_902655005.2). Classification (NCBI taxonomy): domain Eukaryota; kingdom Metazoa; phylum Arthropoda; class Insecta; order Coleoptera; family Scarabaeidae; genus Marronus; species Marronus borbonicus. The sequence continues at coordinate 1,557,691 of LR737414.1, read as the reverse complement.
ATAATCCAGTAGAAGTCGATATTGTTGTAATCAGAAAGGGGTGAAAATCGCAAATTTAAAATGAAATGCAGGATGTTTCATTAAAAAAAATTACTTTGATTTAGCACACCTTGTATATTTCTCATTTTAAAATATGGGGCTTAAAGCCGCCTTCGGTGTTTGTAAATAACTTTTTTTAGTGTCTGCTATAGTAATAGATACATCGAACTTGCTTCAGGAGTTGATCGCTCTGTAAATTGATTTAAAAATGCAAAATCTTAATCCGATAATACTTTACTTTACTTTTTTAGACAGTGTAATATTTAAAAATGTTGGCTTTCACGGTCGATGTTTGAATCTGTACTAACAGTACATGTTTAGTGAACTACTCATCAGACCACTATTGAAGACACAACATCGTCCTGAAGATCCCAACCACAGCGTTTGGCGAAACGTCCACTTCTACAGATCGAAGACGACGACCTACCGACTTTGAAACACGTACTGTTAGTACAAATTCTGTGTAGTACTAGTTCTAAATTAATAATTAATTGTTAGTTTCTTATTTATTATTTATCTACGTTTTTTCTTTCCTGTTTCAGCGTATCAGTACGGCCTCGGGTGACGGGAAACACTACTGCTATCCGCATTTCACGTGTGCCGTCGACACGGAGAACATAAAAAGAGTGTTCAACGACTGCCGCGACATCATACAGCGCATGCATCTCCGTCAGTTCGAACTATTATAACCGCCCACCTCTTAATTTTTTTCTAGCAGCTTATACGTGTCTCCAGCGCTTTCATACTAAACATTAAAACAACAAAAAAAATTACAAACAAAAACAAAAGAACAGCGAATGAGGAAGGAAACAGATGCGACAACAACAACGGGGAGAGGAATCTAAAGAGAAAAAAAGGCAACTTCAAGATAGAGGAGCAAAGAGTAGAGATACACGTTTCAATCTTCTATTTACTGCTACTACGACGTCATAGTCTATTAGATTATATTGTTTATTAGTGATGATTAACCTCTTTGTTTTTTTTCTTTTTTTTTGAGTGTTGTAACTCGATGATGTTGCTTGTATCTATCGTTTCCTCCCTATTTCTTTTTAACTATTATCCGTTTGATGTGCTGCGTACAAGTAACAGCAACGGATTATTAGCGAATAGCAGAACCAGTAATACAAAGTGACATCGCGCTATTATATACATATTGAGTGTGTAAGGGTATAATACATAAATATTGTTAGTCAATCGTAATACCAGTCATGCATCTTCACAGTCTTCGATCTTGTGTTAATTTTTTTTTTATGCATATATCTTATGCTACGGTTCATCACCTATGTTCCCTATCCTATTTTTTTCTTATTACTATTATTTCCCATGTAATTTTATCTTCAACCATTTTATTTACAATACACGGTGTTTCTGGTGACGTTACGTGTTAATGAAGAGCGTCATTTTGAATCGAAACAACAACCATATTGGATTTTATACCCCGTGTTTCTTATGAATGAAAATAATTGAATCAAAATAATTAAGAGCATTTCATTTATATATGTACTACAGTAGTTTAATATGCTTGTTTTTAAACAAAACTTTGTTCAAGTGTTGTCTATATTTTAATCTATAAAATGTTTCTCATATTATTTTTCATGTAGTTTAATAGAAGTTATCTTTTTTTTTTGTATCCGACATGTTAAGACCAGCAGTTTTGTAGAGTGTTTTGTTTTCTTTGGGTTTTCAGGTTTTTTCTTGGATCTATTTTATTTTGCTACGTTTCGTCTTACATCTTCAATCTACTTTTTTTTCTCATTCTAACGTTTGCTTTTATTGAATATCACTTATTTATTTTATTTTTTTTAATCGTTAATTTAAAAAGAAGGATGTATCAGTTTCTTCTTTGTTTCACATTGTACTAGTCATTTTCTTTTTTTTTTTTTTTCATTTTATTTTTGTAATGCTCTTACTTGTTTTTTTTTCTTTTTACAAATAACTAAATTAAAAATATTTGTAATTTTAAACATGCAACATTTCAAGAATAAAGTGAAGGAAAATCAGGAAGATTATGACTAGTACAATATGAAAGCAAGCTGGCAAGTAAAAAATACAGACCTTTTTTTTTAATTCATGAAAAAGAAAAAAAGAAAGAAGTGATATTCAATAAAAATAAACTTTTAAAAAAGAAAAAAGTTGTAAGTAAAATTCTTATTGCTAGGCTTGAGAATGTCTACGAAAATTATGCGAAACGTAGCAAAATAAAATAAAACACTGGTAAATTACGAATTTAAGGCAAAAAAACAAACAAACAAATTTAAATAGTACCATAGAATGGGGTGAAACGGATCAAATGTTGATGTTTTTGTTACTATTAATAGTGATATTTGCTTAAAAAAAAAACGAAAAATATATTGTATTCTGTAATTGTTACTCAGTCGGCTAATGTTGTTTTTCTTTTATTTTTTTTATTTCTTGATTGGCTTCACTCCATTGTGTGAAGTGGCGCGGATTAACGAACAATTGACCCAAAAACCCGTTTTGATTTTAGTCGATATGAAGCGGATTATTTCTGTAATTTTAGAAAGTGGATCAGCAAGAATGTCGTTTCGTTTAAAATAAAAAAAAGGATACGCTTTGTGATAAGCTTCGTGGTCCGATAAAATGAAATTTTTCCTATTCAAACAAAGAAAGTGGTTATGGATATATTTAAAACTATCAAACGTTTTAATGAAACGTTTAAATACTCTCAATTCTTCCGTGTAGCAGTTTTTTAATATTTGGAAAAATATTTCATTTCATTTCGATCCGACTTCTTTCTCGAGATATACCAATTTCAATCAATAGTAATGTCCCGTTTTACACATTTTTTTGGACAAACTTTTCTGAATAATTTCGCAAAACCGCTTGGTAATGGTTACTTTCTGGTTTTTGGTGTCGCCGCATTTAAATCTGTGGTTTCTATATCTTCGTCGGAGGCGAGATTATCCCCGTCTTGTTATCTTTCCTTTGCTCTTCGTCAAAATTTTTATCCCCCGAATAAAACAACAAAATAAAAGATTCGACTGAGGTCTCTTTTTACCTACAAGACTTTTTTAAATTGTATAAAATGTTGGTAGTGGCCGGACCGCCAGTTTTTATTCCCTTTAAATTCGTCAGATACGGATGTGCTGGACAGTTATCTACAAAAAGGGCAATGTTTTGTTTTCCTGAGAAGTAAGTTGACAATCCCATCGTTGTATAACTTTCTAGAATAAATCACCAGCCATCCAAGTAAATGCGTAATTTCCAGATTCCGCCCTAGCCTCGTTTTTCTATATTTTGTTCATTAATGGTTTGTTAGATCGAATCAATTGCAATAGGCGTATGTTTGCTGATGATCTAGAGGTATGTAAAGAAATTGCTCACCGATTGCATTTATGTACAGGATCAACTTAACAATGGTGTAGAGAGAACAGGCTACACATGAATATCAGCAAGTATAAAATTTCGACGTACACAAGGATTCCCCAAGATACAATTACCGCTTTCACAACGGTCCTATTCGGATCTTGGCGTACACTTTGATTCATATCTTGTCTTCACTCCTCACTATGTGTAATCAATCATTACCAGAGTTGCCACCTTTTGTACGTATTCAACATGGACAAGCGATACGGGGAGTAACTACACCAAAATAAATAACTGATAGATGATTCAAAAACTATCAATAGAAGATGGAGGAGTTTGTCTTGTGAGGATTTTTGTTGCCAGGCGTGGATAAAAAGACAACAAATTTAAATGAAGATAGGAGGCAACCTTAGCTACTACATACACCTTCCAGTATGGCAGATCATGTTATGTGGTTTTTTGAATCATTAACTCCATCCTGGGGTATAATAAATATTTTCGTCGTTGATTTTTCGAACAAATTCATCTGATCTTTCTTCCGACAGTGAGCTATTAATTGGTATGTTTTGGGATCTTTACGCTGCGAACCACTTTCATAATCCCTTGTTTTTTTGTTATTGTTTATTTTATTGTTATCGGTCTTAGCTTCTTTAATACGGCTCCGCATGTCGCATGTCATGATTTTAATTGCTTCAAAGGGATTTAAATTTAACGTTACAATAGCAAGCACCGATGTTCCACTGTATATTTAATCCCAAAAGCGTAAAATTTAGTCTCAGTTAGATATCGTCTTTCTCTTCAGAACAGACAATCTCCTTGGATAAACTCAAACTTCATTTATGTGTTTCGTGTTAAAATAATGACAGGACAGCACAAACATTTTCAAACTATATGCTTCTACCAATACTAAATCATGAAAGAAATTTTCAAAGCAATTCATTACAAGCTGGCTCAAGTGGCTCATATGTGTTTGAACTCGAATCGCCATTTTTGGCCGAAAAACAATTAAGGAATCGAAGAATATCCGAACATCATTACCACAGCTACCAAAATCATGCCGAAGAACTCTTGGCAATTTGATGATTTGACAACAGAATTAAGTTTGAGTAATGGAAAGAAAAATGTGCCCGCGGTGATATGATTATTGATGAAAATGAGCACTTTGCTGAATAAATAATGCAGATTTGGCAGAAATTTCACGCGACTCGTGTGACATGTACACGAGAAGGGAATAATTACATATAACGTAATGCGATCGTTTATGTGGTTGCTGCTCCACTACTCCATCGCGTTGACTTCAGTTCATACTCAATATTGTTGATACTTTATGCGAAAATTCTTTTAAATCTCCTTTTCAAATCACAAAACCGAAAGTTCTATAATTATCAAATATTTTTTTTATTTGTTGCGCCGCTAACATTGCTACATAAGCAAAACCGATAAATCAAAATATCCAAGTGATTTAATGTATCATTCATTCGTCAGCAACGTCACACAAAAACGTTAAACTACGATAGATTAGTTCTTCTAGATGCACCAATTAAAATTCTTTACACTTTCTTTAAAATGCTCTTAAATATTTAGATATTGCGCACAAATCACTTAAAAAACGAATACGGGGTACAATCCAATATGGAGCTACCCTCATGATGTGAAATCAAAGAAATCACATGTATTGAAACACACCGCAACCTAATATGTAATAAAATAAGAAATAAATGAAACACAACTAAACGGAGAACCTATAGGACCAAACAGAACAACGCAAATCGATTTTCTAATTGACCCGTTTCCTTCTATTTAAAAACCAAACAAATTCTCAAAGGGAAACCGGCAAAAATTTCTTTTGGCACTTTTTTTACATTCAATTGGTTGCTCGTTCGGCGAACATATTTGATGGCCCTGAGTTAGTTTCTAATTTGCGTTTGTTTTATTAAAAAAAAAGTGGAAAGTAAAAGGAGAATTGCTAACAATGCGGACAACTAAAATGTGTAATGATTGGAAAAAAAGGAATAGAAACCAAACATCTAGTTGGCTATGGAATGTCTATAAAAACAAATGCTGCTCGCGAGAACTGTTATTTTGACTTTTGTGTCGAAAGTGTCATCGCCAACTTGGATCTGCTTTGATATTTGAATTTGGTTTGATTTGGCTATATTATTGTTTGATTACAACTATATTAAACGCTATCAGTGAAAATTGTTTTTCTAAATTGCTATTAAATACATAATCAAGAAAATAAAACCGGAACCAATTTAGAATATAGTGAAAAATTGCTAAATATTTATCTTGGCGCCCGCCCCGTGTTTGTCTTAAAAATACTTCTACACCAGAATGTTAAAAAATGTTGAGTGTTTGTTATATTTTTTTGGTTTCAAGAACTCTGTTGTTGTTATCTTCGCAATAATCTATGTCGTTATTATTTTATGGTATCTAGTTCATAAATGGCCAATTGTAACTGTAAGAATTTATTAAAAAATAATTGGAGGATCACAAAATTTTATCTTCTTCACCATAGTTCAAAAAAAAATATTTAGCCGATTTTAGACGTCTTCGCATTTATAACAAATTAGCAACATACCTTGGCCAAACCACCTTCTCAGCTTTGTCATTTTAGATTATGGCTTTATTCTTATTGTTTGTATTAGACAATCTTGCGTAAATCCAATTACTTAAGTCTAGCAATTTTGTTCCAGCAAATGATGGTCTCTCTCTTTCATAAATTGGGCTGAATTTTTGATAGTCATGTTGGGCATTTGTTTTATGGTATTACTTTCTTTAATTAAAAAAAAATATTTTCTTTTTTTTTTTCTTAAATTTAATTCGAGAAACGAAGTATTTCCGATTACTTGATAACTACCTCCTGAAATATTTCAAATTTCCTCTGAAACAACTTGTATTTTCATTTTTTAGACACAATGAAAACAAGTGAATACAATAGAAAAAAGCAGTAGTAGTCTTCAGTCTATAATTTTATAATATCTTTCGTATTGTTTTTCCAATTTACAGTGAGTGAGCTACTTAAAATGATATCTTTAATTTATATCGCATAACCTTATAAAAATAATAAAAAAATATATTTTTTTAAATTTCCCGCCGCTTATGGAATTGTGAACTGCGTATGTATTCTTAATTTCCAACCAAGTAACTTCATTTTTATGTAAATATCGTTTTTGTTCTTACAACTGCTGTTTTGAGATGTTACGTAATCATTATTTGCGCGGTCAAAATGATTATGATTGGCGTTGATATGAAAAAAAAAGGAAATTTTGTAAAGTTTCTCAAATGCCTTCAAATATACCGTAATTCATAAAACGATAAAAAATACAGAAAAAATAAATGCCAACGTCACGTTTATGTTACTGAGATAGGGCCCCCCACCACCTATCCAAGTCATAATCAACTCGCCAAACTAAGATCAACTATCTGCGTATTATTTTAATTTAAGAAAAATTCAAGTTAATTTCGGTGTAACGTCATGGTTCAAGTAAAACCAGTATTAAATAATTTAGTTTGGCCGCAATTTGAATGTGTAATTATAAATGGTCGAGCTCCACCTGTATATAGACATTTAATATCTTTCATTGTTTTATATGTTCAGTATTATAATCCGCTTTAAATCAGTAGGAAAGCTGTCAAAATGACTGTGATAATCATACAATAAAGAAACAACAAAAACTGTATAATTTCATTAATAAAGTTCGCCACTTTCCGTGCGGTTCACGGGCGTCTGTATGGAAGTGGTCGTCCGGGTGTGTGATTCGCAATATATGCGCAAGCGATCTTATTGCAGTAACAACGCATCTAGTACGTGTTTGGCGGCCGGTTGGAATGCACGCGAGCGTAGCGAATTGCTGCGTGTTCGTTATACGTCATATTTCCCAGATTTAATGTACGATGACACAAAAGTAAAATGTTTAGTTCACGATATATCTATGTTCCGAACGACCACTTCCACCCCGACGCCCGTCAAGCGCACGGAAAGTGGCGAACTTTATTCGTTAATAATATCGATATTTATTATATAGTTGTAATCTTAAAACAAATTGTGAAGATCGTATGGAGATTGTGACACATTTTAGTTGTCCTTTATCGCAAGGGATGTTTCTGTATAAAAATGAAAAAAAAAAAAAAGGGTAGTATTCGCTTTAACAGAGATTTTTAATTTATTTTTTTATTTTAATTCTTAGAGATTTTCATAAAAAAAAAGAAACAAAACTTTAGAGACAGAGATTCTTTATTATCCTTTTATTAATTCTATAATATGCATAAATATATATACATAAATATATATATTATCGTTTTATGTTGTAAAATAACGTGTAAGAATTCTACTTTGTCCTCGTTTCACATATTCTGTGAACTTTTTTTTAGTGCAATCTTGTCTTATCCTTTCTCGTAGAGCAATGATGTGATTAACTAATTCTTAAAACAAAATGAGATTTATTTACGCTAAAAATTGAAAAAAAAAACGAGAAAAAATATATAATATTATAATAATGATAATAATAATAATGATGAGTCATTTATAATAACGTTTAAATATTCTTCTTCTGCATATGTATTTTTAGAACCATGTCGTAATTAAATAGATTAATTTTTAACTTTAAAGTTTTAGAGAGAGAGAGAAACGCTTTAATATATCGGATCTTCCTTTAATTTCATTTATTTTTTTTTCTTCGTCTACAAACAACGCAACAACAATCACTTACTATTATTGTGCATACTATTGTTTTTATTTATTATTTTTCTTTTCTCTTTTGTATATTTGTAATAGGTTTATGTGTATATTTATTTTATGTTTTAGTTTATAATAAAATATAATTATCTTTTTTCCTTTTTAATTGTTGAAAAAAATACATTATTTATTGTTTATTGATGGTTTTTTTCTTTAATCGTTTCTTTCGATTCGGTTTAGCAGATTTTTTGTTTATTTTACCTTGTTAAAAATTCAATTTGGCTTTTCTATGTACAGGTCTGGACAAAAAAAAAATAGGTACAATAGAGGATCTTTAGAGAGAATTCATGATAAAGTAAAAAATTATCAAAACACGTAAATATTAAGATAAGCGCTCGCGTCTCCCTATATTAGGCCTCATCTATATCATTTATTCTTTATTTTAGTTCATTAAATGCTTTGGAGAACTTTTTTATTGTTGAACAGTTTAAGCACAAATATGTAAAATTGATGAAATTCTAAGGATGTCCGTAACTATATTAAATTGTATAGGAGAGATGTACAACAGAAACAAGTAAACATCCTTGCAATTACCGTAAAACGGGGGCAACTTAATTAGAAACAACATGTTTCGTTTATGGTGTTAATAGTGACGCCACCCAACGAAAGCGCGCTGAAGCTGAAATGCAGCAGATATTTGTGTTGGGTCCGTACCACAGTATATAGTACAATAATGGCACTTAGCCTATTTATAAATGAAATATGTTCAACCAATCTTGATTGGCTACTTGGAAACAATCGAGCGCCATTACGCCAGATCGATGATGCGATAAGTCGTTGGATTTCACGATTTTATAAAAATTCGAGCGATATCACAGCAGAGCTACCAAACCTCAAAAGTTCAAATTTTAAAAAGATCTTGGAATGTAAAATATTTGAAATCTACATTTCATATCATTTAAATATTACATTTCAGCCTCTTAGTTTTTCTGTAAATAAAATTTATTATTAGCCGTAGAATGTTATTCACAGGGAGACGTGTCTTTATTCCAGAAAGTTTGTCTCTGTCAGTTATATCATGCAAACTAACAACAGAAACACTATTAAATTGCCGTTAAAACGCCCGCAGCTGCACTGAACACGTAACTGGTAACGCTTAACCAACGCCGATCTACATCAGAGTTTTCCTATATTTTTGTCAGTTTGCATCAACACGTTTTAATCATGTTCTTCGTGAAAATATGGCCTTATAGAAGCAAACTAAAAAGAAAACATACAAACAGTTTTTGAATATTAAAACTGAACGTGTTCCGGGTTCGGACTATGTCATGGTTAAACGGAAACGACCTTTAAGTGACTACTCTCATTGTATCCGCCTCACTCTATTATGGGTTACAAATCTTCTGACGCAATTATTACTTTATATTTGTTCAATATAGTTCTTTGGGTGCACATCATGGGCACCCGAGACTTACATCGGATTTTTCGAAAAATATTTTCCTCAAGGTGTTTTGCATTTTGTGTATTTCAAACGTGTTTAAAAGCTTTAAAAAATTCTTGACTAAAACACTTTTTGAGAAAACGTCGAAATTTTGATTTAATCATAAAGTGAACGAATTGTAAATGAATAACTTTGGTCGGATTTCAGTGATACAGCGTCTAATTTCCTCCATCAAAGCTTGGGTGGTCGTGGACTGGTTGATATAAACTTTTTACTACATAAAAGTCCAGAGAAAGAAGCCTAAAGGCATTTAATCATGTGCAATTGTGGTCACCCAAACGGAAAATTACACGACCAAGGAGTGTTTTGTGCAATCACTGCCACAAAGAAACTGGGTTATTATGGCTCTATACTATTCACCATTGCCTGATTGTGCATTGTGCGGGTTTTCGTCATTCCAAATGCGGCAAACATAAAAATTGGTCGTATAGCTTAAGAGGATTCTGTTCAGTAGTCCAATTAATGAATTTTCTTCACGATGATTGGTCTGTAGACTTGAATTGTTGAGTCAGCCGTGAAGACGCAATTTTTTTGTAAAATATTCAATTCTTGAGCATGACACTAAATTGATGCTACCGGACTCTTGGTCAGATTTTGGCGAACGTCCGTGATGTTTTCTGCTGCGAGCTGAAGTAACCTTTAGTGAACAAACACCTATCCGGACCCTGCATCCCCGATTTTTTCGATTATTCTTTCCACAATTGATGCAGTTGAAATAGTTTGTTTACTAAAAATTGGCCAACCAATGCTTTATTGTGTCGAATGGCGATCCGTATTTAATAATGACGGTCTGTCCTTTTCCTGTTAAGGCACAACAGTAAACATTTTTGGTTCTTGTTGGGGCACCTCTACATTGCCTACCCTTTCTATACAATGTTCAGGTACACCAATGAAAACGATGAAATTTTTCTATATAATAATTGTCGTATAGTACCGGCACAGTGAATCATTTTGTTCGATATAACGAATGAGGTTTTTTTCTTAGTTACAGCATTGAAAAGCTAGATGGCGAATAAAATTAATTTTTGGAGCGGTACAAGTAATTAGAAAAAAAAAATAAAATAATAATTAAAATTAACTCGATCCAGTCCAGCCATTATTAAGCATCCCCTGTTGGCTATTTAACAATATTGGCATGGTAACTTGTACCTTCTTTTTTGTCCAACTCTGCATATGTAAATTCATTTTATTAATTTCAAATTATTACAAATATAATAATAATTATATACATTGATTAATGGACAATTTTAAAGGGGAACATATCCCCAAAATAAAAACTCAAAAGGTATGAACATGGTTCAAAAAATCGTATTTTTAATTGTACAAAGGTAATTGTAGTTAAACAGCTGCCTACAATATTTTTACAAATCTACACTCTTCTGAAAACTGCAAAGTGTCTCCAAATTCATTTTGAAAAATCATTTAACCTCTTGACCACGACTTTTGGCCTTGTACTTTGAGACATATACGCCCCAGCAACACCAACATTTCGAATTAAAACTTTATTCTTGTAGGTACTAACAGCAACATTTAACTTTTTATATTATGTCCATGATAAGATGTAAAACACGCGAGCCACGATGGTAGTCGACATGCTAACTTCGTTTTTCAATTTTTCTTGCCTTACAATGTATCTATCGGGGAGATGATAGCCAATATTAGCACAAAACCTGATCTTTTTTGAAATCCTTAGTTGTCTTCTTGTTCTTCTTGTACATTCTGACTTTTCTACGCGTATTGAACGTTCAGCCAACTCAATAATTTTTTTTGTACTTTTTCTGCTCTATAGAAAAAATCATACGATTGGTGTAAGGTACCCCCATATATTTTCCATAATACATTATGGCTTCTGGGCAATTAACAACTTTTGATGTAAATGCCATTTTTCAATTTTTTTTTTTATAGTTCCAATAGTACTGTCATGGCAATTACTCATCGGCAAGACATACTTAGTGTCCTCTCATCTAGTACCTAGTATACCTTAGCTGCGAGTATTGGTGCATTTTTCCTTTTTGAGATATACGTTTCCACAGCAGGAAACGCCGCCTAAAATATTCATAGGTGTAAAGGAGACGACCAAAGCACAGCATTACATGGAGCTTTTGATTGTGTCAGCTAACTAAGAGATTCTGAAGCTCCAATGTAAAGCTTGGATCCTTTATGGATAACACGTTCGCCAAGTGTTCCTTCGATGAGATCAACGTCTTTATCACTGCACATGTTAATGTCATAGATATAATCAGAACAGCATCTAGGAAGATACTGACTTTGAACTTGGTCATTGCTCCATCTATGCTTCGATATGTGGAATCTGTCCTTATCGATGGAAATAGCGTTTTCAAGCAAGATCTTCCATATAATAAATTTTGGGAAGCAATTGTTGGTATCGCAGGTTCATTGAAATGCAACTTTGACATTAACAGTATAAGCTTCTTTCTGGATATAGCTTCTTTTCTCGCAACGTATCTGAGTGATTTGTTTTGGAACCGGTACATTTGAAGAGCCGGAATACGATGCATCCCAGTTAGATCTTTATCTCACCGGGAAATGTTTGTCAAATCTCCTCTTTGCTTGTTTTTCTTCAAGTAATTGTAACCAAATATGTGAATAATGAATTATTTGATTTAGGAAGCAATCAAGTGCTCTTAGCTATCAAATTATCTAGATTCCCGGCTGTTATTGATAAAGGAGGAGTCCGAATTTTTGCTGTCATCGCGTCAGCGTAGTACTCTATCTACTCCTTAGTTAAGTCGATTCATCCTGACAAATTTTCCTCCCTTTAGTGCATGGAACAAATATGTCCCAGGCAACAGTAGCGCAGGGAAACATTTTTCTCAGATTAATATGATGAATACACCATAAAACAGACATATCTTCACTATATTCGCTAGAAAAAATGCGGACGAAGTCAGCTGCGCGCTTTCGAACGCCAACTAAATAAAAGCAGGTGGAACACCATAACACCGACATATTCCACCTCAATCTATTTTAAGCCCGTTTATTTCACTGCGGACGTTTTGAGAAATTTTTGTGATTCATATGTCCCAGCGATGGTCAAGGGGTTAAGGAAATCAGAGGAAACAATTCTAATCTTTCAGGTATAATAGGTTTGTTTTGTGGATTCCGTTGTGTATTTGATGATGTCCCAGATGGAATTAGGTCTGAAGTCCAAAAAACAATCCAACTCGAAAGCACAAGAAGTAGAGGAAGTAACCTTTGTAACTTAAACTGGTGCTTGCGCAAGTGATGCGAAGTTATCAAAGCACGGCGGAATCCTGATAACAGTTATATCTGGAGCTTTTCCCAACCCTTTCGATTTTTACGTCTTTTAAATTTTTCGTATCAGTTTAATAAATAGAATTTGCGTGTAATATTAGAAAGTTCAACGCGTTGAATACTTTGGAGAACTTTACAAACTTAACGCTACCAAATTCATCTTACATGATAATTACGTAGCTTCCAAGTAAACTAATCAATTATCGGTAAGCAACGGACACTTGTTTTACAATCGTAGTTGCACAAGAGTGGGGGTGTATCATTAAAACAAATAATAATAATACTGATAACATGCGCATAATCATTTCAAAAAACACCCAAAGTAAAATAAAGTTATCGATGATCGCATGGAACATTAAAAAAAAAGGCGGTTGGTAGTAGTGATTTTCTATCTTCATTTTTGTAGTGATTTTTATTTGTTACTGTATATTATATTCGATTATATATGTTTTTAATTTGTTTAAGGTTAGCGTCTCGACTAAGGATCCAAATTGCATACAATGCTGACATCATTTATCATTGTCACCCTGTATATTATAAATTTAACATAAATATATAAAATTAGCACTAAATAGTAGTGATCTGTATTGGCTAATTTAATTAAAAAAAAATGTAGATTTTTACATTCACCTACTAGATTAAAATAATTTCAAAGCTTCGAAATTCAAATAAATCAGGGAATAAAGCGGCCAAAAATTTGGAGTAGTTTCACTCTAATTTACTTATTTTGATCTACGTGCAACGATTCGAAACTTTCTATCTTTAAAATAACTAATTAACCGTACCACAATTAGATTATTTATTTAAATAAAAAAAAAAAGAAAGTCGGTATCGAATTTAGATCCCAAGTCGGGACCCTAGCATCATCAAATGAAATAAATATCGATAACTTTATTATAATAAATATAAAAGAAGAAAGAAATGAATCATCACTCTGAGAACAAAAGGAAACATGCTTTATTAGTTCTATAGTAACTAATTATTAATAATAATGAAAAAAAAAATATTAATATATGTGCCGCTAGTCTAAACTATAAAATGGTGGATTTGCACACATACATACGAAATTAATATGAAAAAAATGGCAAGCAAAATATGTACTCGAGGGAACTTGAAAGAAATGGAAAAAAATGGTTGTGAAGTACACCATTTTGTTAGTAAGAGTTTACTGAATGTTATATTTGTTAATAAATTATACATATTTATATCTGTAAGTTTGACAGGTTGTGTGTTGTCGGTAAAAATATTATTTTGTACTATTTCATGTGCATACACGTATATCTACCGGGTGTTCATTTGAAAATTTCCCACCCTAAATTTCGGGAAATCTGGAAATTTATGAAAAATCTCCTAAAATACGCATTATCGAGGGGGACAACTTTTTATGCAAAAATCGACTGGCCCACATTAACGCCCTGCCCTCGGGAGCTACCCCCTGGAAAATCTTAAATAGAAAGGGGTATCGAGTAATATCTCATTTTAATGGTCTTTTGAAACAATATATTTTGGCGGTTAGTTTTTTGAAATTGATCGATTCGTTTTCGAGATTTTTAAGAAAATCTTTTGGTTTGTTTCGTATATCTAGCTGGTCAATCTGTTTTAGGAGCATCGGAACAAAAACCAATATTAAAAACCTTTATAAGTGTCTCAAAAACAAGGAAAATAGATAACCTTATAAATAACGAACGTAAAATCGGCGTAAAAATGTATCTAAAACATGCATTTTTATTTACTAAACAAGTGCAAACAGGATGACAAATATTCCGCATTAAACATAACTTAAAATTTAAATAACCATAAAGTTATTTGTTTTCCTTGTTTTTGAGAAATTTATAAATGTTTTTAATATTTGCTTTTGTTCCGATGCTCCTAAAGTAGACCGACCAGCTAGAAATACAAAACAAACCAAACCAAAAGATTTTCTTAAAAATCTCGAAAACGAATCGATCAATTTCGAAAAACTAAACACCAAAATGTATTATTTCAGAAGACCATTAAAATGAGGTATTACTCGATACCCCTTTCAATTTAAGATTTTTAAGGGGGAAGCTCCCTGGAGCAGGAGGTTAAAGTGGTTGAATCAATTTTTGCATAAAAAGTTGTCCCCCTCGATAGTACTTCTTACGTGTTTCAGGAAATTTTTCATAAATTTCCAGATTTCCTGAAATTGAGAAGTTTTCAAATGAACAGACGGTATATATACAGATTGGGTCAAAAGTTGCAAACGTATCCTAAACTATTGATTAAATTTCGGAGTAAACAATTGAAGTTATGTTTTATTTAAATGTAATCATTTGGATCACTTTCGTCTAATACTCTTGACCTAACCTGTATATATAACCCGATGACTGAATAGCATGTAATCATTTCAATAAAGTAATCTTTTTCGCGTCATCATCATCTCATCGTGTCCATATCATCGTCACCATCAAGACAATGCTTTTTTGAGTGTTTTCGGTCATATAAATAATATAAATACATAAAATATGCATAAGTGAATAAAAAAAATGTAAAAAAAAGACGAAAAAAATGTATTAGATGAAGGAAAATATATAGAATATATGTAGATGCGATAAAATATTGTGCACAATGTTATTAAAGTCACAATTAAACCTCCTAATCACAAAAAAAAAGAAAATAAACGGGAAAAAAACCACTTATTAAATAATAGGAAGATAATAAAATCGCCGCTGAAATTCAAAACTGTTTAGAACGAAATGTCAAATTTATATGTGCGTAGACTGTTATCTAAAGAAAATATATAGAAAAATAACAAAACATATATCATGTTTTTGAGATCTTGTTAAGTTTTTTATGGGTTACATTGTACACCATGTACAAGGATTGTTTCAATAGTAAATTCCCCTAAATTAGAAAAAAAAATTGGGACACATCCTCTGCAACGCCCTCTATGTATTGTTAATGCAGTTAAGTAAAAAAAGAAAAAACATTGCCCTATGTTCACATTAAAAACCGTTTGTAACGATGCAAATAGAGAGAATTGCAGCATAGAAAACGCATAAGTAGGCTGCAATAATTATAAATTCTTCGCGTGAATTGGCGAAAAAAGAGTTTTACATTCGTTGACGAGTTTCATGTTTTAGATTAGGTAAAATAAAGATTAACATATCCGACCTAAGTGGAGCTTCAAGCGGGGTTCCCACATTTTAATGCGGCATTAAATAATGCATAAACGTCCTGCATTTTTTTTTATTCTTGACCTTCATCAAATCATCAAATGTTCACATTAATCCAATTTTGAAATGCAGGCTTAGTGATAAGTCAGGTGAATAGATACATTAATTCAATGTTATTCTCTTTTAAATAATTGAGTGTTCGATGTGCTGTGCGAGAGCTGGCGTTGTCATGGTGAAGAATAATGCGCCGATATCTGCTGTTTTTTCTGATTTCATGGAAGACGACGCAGTATAACAATCAGCGTTCACTGTATAATAATCTCTAAGACTAACGGAAGCAACAGGCCCAGTTTTACGGAAGAAAGAAGGCAATCATTCTTTTTGAAGCGCTTCGCGAACGAACAACTTTTGTTGGTTTTGGTTCACTTTGGAACACTCAAACAGTGGATTGTTGTGTTGCTTCTGATTCGGATGAACGTATCCAGGTTTCGTCCACCTGTTACGATACTGTATACGTTGGCAGAAGCACCGCAATTGAATTTTTGAAGCATTCTTTTGCACCAACTCACTCAAATCGAGCATTTTTTACGTAAACTTAGCGGAAAATTCTTGAGATTATGACGGCGTTACAAACGGGCTTAAGACGCAAATAAAATACAAAAAAGAATAATCCTTTAACACGATCCTCGTAGATATTCTGTACCATAATGAAGTTCTTATTTGGAATACAAAATAGAAGTATTCTTAAGTCAAACGAAAGCTTTAATTTTTTAATGAGGAATTTCAAATCAATGAATAAGAAAAGCAGACGTTGCCACATTTTAAATATAGTTTTCTTTTTTTTTTAGTTCTCCAATCGAAATTGAACGTTTTTAAACAAAATAAATATACTCGCACCGGCTCCTCCACCAAATATTTATTTTCCAGGATTCTCCCCTTTAAGCTTTTCTTTCTAATTCAATAACATTAGTAATAATAATTTCGGCATTGAAAACTTCGCAAGATGCTTAATAACAATAACAAAAACACTCATGGGAAAATAAAATAAACGAACGAAAAAAAAAGTAGTCTATGCATTTTCTTAGTAAGTATATAAAACATACATAATACAGTGCAACGATTTTTCGTATTTCTCGGGCACAAAATGTCAATGAATTGGTACGCCGATGATACACAATGTCTCTGTCGATACCCGGCCTGTTCTCGATACTTCGAAAAATACCAAAAATTAAAAAAAATCACGGAGGGGTGTCGTCGTAAGGTCGGGTTTCATGCACAAGTGCGAAATAAGCAATTCTTTGTAGGGTACAGACTTTTGGAGCGAGTGTGTATGTGGTAATTGGGTGAATGTGAGAATCCAAAAACAAAAAAGAAATGAAATAAATGAAAAAAATTAATTGTTGTGAGCTGATTTAATGAAAAGCAGTATTCTTTCTTTTTTTTTTAATTTTATTCCTCAGATTTTTTCGCCAATATTGTATATGTGAACATAATTTAAAGACGAGATTCATTGCAAGTTGTGTTTACTTGAAAAACTAAACAAAACTGCCTGTGAAATGAATCTCCCCATCTATAAATATATAAATAAATGAATAAATATTAAATTATATGAAAAATATGTAACAAATGATCTGTAATAAATACGTCTTATTTAAAAAAAAAACGTAGTTTTATTTCATTTGAAGGAATAATTATTTGTTAGGTGTGGTGACGGCCCAACGGGGTGTATAAGCAAAAGCTTATACACCCCCCCAAACTTAAAAAATGAAGTTTGTCATAACCACAGAAACTTTTTAGTATGTAAAGTGTTGGCCTTGTTACTGTCACCTTCTCACCGTAAAGGGTGAAGCGCAGATAATTGTATACCCCAACTGCGAATGGTGAGTCTGAAGTGTACCGGGCCTGCTAAGAAAATTTGTTGATCCTAGCGGGACACACAGTGCATAACTCTGCTCTGTCAAACGCAGGCCCTCTTACACACTTAATTCTTTTACAAGATGATGTACAGGCGATTTTCACTACCGACTACAAATCAAATGATTTCCACTCAGAAAAAAAAAAATAACCTTATTACTAAGCTGGTAAAAACGAGTGCTTTCCCAGTAGCGTACAGCTCGATTATTATCAATTTAAAAAAAAATGACTCGTGTTATTGATGTAGATTGACGCAAAAATTCGCTGTAGTATTGTATCATTAGCATGGCTTCCTCCCCCATGGCATACTCTTACGGCGAGGTGAAAATATGTTGGTGTATTTGGAAAATGAGCGTTCTGCGTCTAATGTAATGTTCGCGAATTTAAAAAGGTCGCTCGCAGCACCAGAATCAACAATTTCTCGCTGCTACTATGAATTCCAACAAGGATGCACCACTGACGGGACCCAGGACGGGACCATCCAAGACAGCAGTCACTCAAAAAAGTATCACGGCTATATCCCAACTAATGAAGGAAGATCCATAACGCGAGATTGAGACAGCATTAGGCTTTTCAAAGATCTCAACAAAGAAAGTGTTGCATGATGAATTGATTTTGAAAAAGTTAGTTCCCCTTTGGATACCACGCCGGCTTGCGTTAATTAACACAGTCCTGGCCTAGGTCCCCACGTTTCTTTTACGTTCTCTAGTCTAGCATCAAGAATGGGCTGTACGGTTAATGGTTCTAGTCACGGAAAGCAGTGGATGCTTAAATATATTTTGATTAATTTTGATGTAATAGTTGCTTTAAAAGAATGAATCCCATTTTTGTGGAGAATACTTTGAAATACATCTATTGT
>LR737414.1:1503382-1528960 GCA_902655005.2 Marronus borbonicus | reverse complement strand
GTGAAACCACTATTTGAAAAAAAGAGGACAGGAAAGAAATGAAACAAATAAACCTGATATGTAGAATATCGTTTAATTAGAGAATCTTTTTCTTTTGGAAGTATTACACAAGTTTCTCATTGATTGTACTTCCTAAAAACATATCATTATCTTAACAGTGCGGTCACAATTGATTTTTTTAAAATTTTATGAAATAAAAGAAAATAAAGTTATAATATATATAAAAAAATAGAGTACGTATCAGTTACATATTGGACCAGATTCTATTACACAAGAAATAAAAGATGAATACACCACCATAGATCGAAAACGTCTTCAAGTCCTTTCTCGAGATAAGGTAAGATATGAAATAAAAGAAAAAAATAATAATTTTACTCGTAAACTAATCGAAAATAATCATTATACATTTTAAAACTTATACTGGAAATAAATAAAAAATAAATTTATCCATGGTAATAGTTAACATTTTACAAAAGGAAGGGGTTAGTAGTAGTATTTATGTACCACAAAATCAGTAAAGGGAATGCCATTTGAAAACAGCTGCTCGGGTTAGGTATCTTTTTTTTTTGTAGTTAATAAAAGATTTGCTTTCGACCTCTCATCTTCATTTCTTTCAGTAGAAAGGTCGAGTGGCAGGTAGAGTACGGTAGTAGTTCTGGTTGGAGGAGTAATCGTTAGGTTTTTTTATCATCGGTTAAAGGCTGTCCAGCAGCAAACAAAATCTCTCCTTCGGTATACAGTTTCTTTTACATACATACTTCTTTTTTAATCATTTGATATCACAGTTCACTATAACAATTCTGAAAATAGAATCATTTTTATCAAGACAGAAACAAAATGGTAACTTGTATAGAAAAGCATAGTATCTCCTTAGGTAGTTATCCATTTTTTTTTGTTTTAGAATTAGTATCGTAGAAATTCATGTATTCGATGAAGAGCTTAATCGCTGTCGAAGGGGTTTTATATAGGTCCAAGAATCGTCTGTTTCTTTAGCGAATAACTGGAAAAGATAAAAAGATTCAATTAACTTATTTATTAAAATTGATATGTTATATAGTTTGAAGCATCAAGATTATACAAAAAATATTTTATTTTGGGAATATAATTGTGCACGCGTTGAAAATATCCAAAATATCTGGACTCTTAGCAGTTAACTTTAAACGATGTTTCATGGAATGTATTTGTGGATTTCGACTATTGGAAGTACGTTCTCTTTTATGAAAATATTATTTGCGTTTACGAATGTAGAAACTGGATATCAAGCAACTTTTTCCAAGGTCCTTAGTCCCAAAAAGATTCTCTATCTACGGATCGTATAACATGGTTTTGGAGATGCAAATTTATGAAACCATTTATTTTCTTTTGTACCGTCTGAGAGAGGATGTATTTAATCTTGTCAAAATTCAATGGCAGCCTGCTAGCATAAAACCATCCAAAGAGTTTATCCAAAAGCGCTTTCGATATGAACTCTATCGGAACGTAGAGACAATTATGTCATTGGCATAACATGCTACAGCACGACGACTAACGAAGTCAATTATTTCATTTAAGAACAAGGAAAATAATAATGGCTCAAGGACAGATCCTTGAGGGACTCCGTTACTACTTGACAGGAGTGAGATCTAACTTTGCATTTCCTATCAGTATTAACTGCACCAACCTCAACAAATTAGGAACCACTGGATACTTTGGAAACTCAATACGTCATGCCTTCTCTAAAAGTGAATTGTGCTCGACGTAAACAAAGGCCTTTGACAAATCACAAAGGATACCGAACGGACAAATTTTTGATTCGATGTTTTCTAATTTAGAACTATAAGCAGAGCAGGAACAGTGGACTTCCCAGCTCTAAATTTATTCTGAGATAAAGACAAAAGGTTATACCTACTTCTAAATTATAAATATTCAAAAAGATGAACAGAAGGAAATTGGACGATAGCTGGTAATAGTAGCATATCTCATAAAAGAGAGGGGATGGAAGCTTCACATATAAAGATAATTAATAACAGAAAATACCCTGCTCAAAGGAACAGTTGAGCCAACTTTAAGCAATTCCTATAAGGATATTGGCAGGTTCTCTAACGCTATATACATCTCGTGGCGACACGTTAGAATGTTTAAGAAAATCGAGCGACCCGCCAACTGTGAAATACGGTCAATTATTCGGTTATTAGCGGCAAGCAACATGAAAAATTCCGCCACAACAGTTTATCGACAAACATTCCGCGACGATAACAAACAAAAATAATAACAAACTTCACTTCGCACTTTCTCGCCGCTTAGAACGAGCAGCATAATTGACTTTAATGGGCTGATAATGAATGTCAAAAACATTTCAATTTATTTATTTCATTTTAATGGCCTAATTCAATGAAAGCGCTGTTCATTATAAGTGGCAATGTTCGAGTTACAACGCTTGGTGAAGCTGTTCTTCAAAAAAGTGAACTGATTTATTATACTCCAGAGAAGTAGAAAAAAATAAAGCAAAACACTAGCCAAGACGCACAACATTATGTCATCTATTGGACTTGGCTAAGCTACGCCAGTCTGCATCTTTGCTGAACATTTTCAGCATGAAGGAAATATTCCTCATCGTTTTTCCACAGGAATATTGATTAACGGTTCTAAACCATATGACGACAGAATGGCGATTTTTAATACATTTCGCCCTCAGCTTAAGACGCCAATTAGTACAAGGTAGAAACATTCCAAAGAGTATTATAAAGAAGAAATATCTTAATTCTATTAGTGTATGTGCTATTACCAGACAAAACAAAAAATTCTACGTTCGTTCGCTTGCAGCAGAAGCTCCTGAGGTGTCCCCAATCATCATCCTTACGGATTTGGAAACCGGCATGATAAGTGCTTTTGTAGAAGAATCTTCAATTTCAAGGCATCATGGATGTTTTCTCCACTTTTCACAGTGCATCCTCAGGAAAATTCAATCAGAAGGTCTAAGGAACCAGTGCGAAACGGATTCGAAATTTGCATCGAAACTGCCAGCGTTAGCATTTGTTTCTACACCAAACGTAGTCAATGCATTTGAAACTATATGTGGGCAGAATATGCTACCCGAAGGTACCCAGCCAATTGTTAACTAGTTCGAAGACACCTAAATCGGGCACCAGAAAAAACGCCAACTTCGCCATGGCCACGATTCCTCCATAAGCAAACAACTTTATAGAAAGTTGGTGTCGAATGTTTAAGACACAAACTTTAGCAGATCTGGTAGTTCGTAAAAACCATACAATGGTGGGTTTCAAATAGAGCAGCACTTAGAAGGCGCTAGAACTATCTCTTTGACGACTATTGCACAGCTTCCTAAGTAGTCAATGCAACGAATGAAGGATGGATACTTACTTTCGTTTCCCATTGAATATTCGTTTCCTTCCTCATTTTAGCTTCGTCCCTTTGTTTCTGTTCGAGCGAGGCTTTAGCGTTGGTAGCTTGATCGATATCGTTGATCTTCAAACCTGCCGTTACCTCCTTCCACAGTCGCCGCGACTCGTTCTCTAGCTGTTGACTGATCGGTGTCACTTGCTTCTTAACTACATTTAACTTATGTACGTCGATGAATTCTTCCACATCCTGAAATCAAGAAGATTGTCAAATGATGAACGAACTGTAAGATTTAGAAGAATACAGGACGTCCATGAAGTCTCGATCCATTTTAGTGAAAATATTACTAACACTATTTGACAAACATGTTTTTGTCTACCTGACGTCATCAGCGTTCGGCTTCTGCTTATATCACTACATTTCTACATAGCAAATAATACATCTCTGGCGCTATCTAGTGTTAAAAGTTAACACGCCTGCCGTCTCAAGACTAACGACAAAAACCGAATCTAAATGACCGAGATCTTGGAATGCTAGTCCCGAGATGACGCAGAGCATCAGTAGCATGAGGAATTAATATTGTTAACGTTAGAGGAGCACGTTTAAAAGGATTATCTTATGAAGACGTTAGAACCGAGTTCACGCGTAAATTGATAAATTGAAGAAACCTAGTTCTCCAAGAACGAATGTTCGGTTTCTTGTGAATAAATTCAGCCACCACTATTCAGCAAGCAATTAAATGCAGCCCGACGACATCAACGCACCTGTCTTAGTAGGGAACTCGGTGTACTATGTAATACTGTTTAGGATGTTTTTTAAAGAAAAATGAGATTTTTCAAGCCATGTGTTATGATCCTCTACAGGTTGTAAATGGACGAAAATTTAATGGGCAAAATTTATTTAATCAACTAAATTTATTCAGCGACGAGGCTTCATTTCATCCCTGTGGTCACGTTAACAGACCGGATATGGGGATATGAAATCTAGATGCAACATCTAAATTGCAACGAGATACGCCAGAAGTAAATCTTTGGTTGGGTTTTACGTTAACAAGAGTGTATGACTTATTTCTTCGTAGAGAAAACAATTCGTGGCAGCATTTATCTGAACATGTTGCAAGAGTTTTCGAAGGCGCAGTTAATGGATGATGAACCACCTCCCCATTTTGGAACATGTTACAGGCTACCTCAATGAAGTCTTTCTTGGCAGGTGGATATGCAGGGAATTACAAAGACTGTGGGTACCAGGTGATTTGTAAAATCCAAAGTTTTTGGCCTATACGAACTCCCTAAAAAATTTTGGAAGCAATGCTTTGAAATGGAGATCAGATCGAATAGTATTAAACGGCATTACTGTTAATAAAATATAACGTTTTCCCCGCCTAAAATGAATCAAAACATCCTGTGTAAACGAGCAAATTCATACTCACTCCACCATCTCCCCATCTAGCTTCCATAACACCGTTCCATTCCCCGGTAATGCTCAGAAACGGTTTCTTGTCATCCGGCCCGAATACATCTGCCGTTATCCTGTGTTTCTTGTTACCGTAGAACGGTTTCGTGATGAAGTCCACGTCGCAGTGATAGCCAGTCTTCTTGCACGTTATGCTGACAGCGCCGCCGAGCTCTATCCACGGCACTGTTAGGATAGATCTGCCGTAACCGTTGGGGAATGTCACTACGTATTCTTCGTCGTGCTCGAGTACCGAAACAACGCCTTGGCCGATGTTGTACACGCATATCGATAATCCTAAGAATTTCGATTTGGTGTAGATGTGGGCGTTGAAGGTTATTCGTTTGTTATGATGTTCGGCGTAGAAGGCTGAAACTAAGAGAAGCAGACAGCTGGCATTAAAGCTAGGAAGATGAAGTTGATCTGATAATTTTTGAACACAAAAACACAGAGCAGCGGATACTTTTATATGGTAGCGTAGTAATTATTAGATACGGGAAAGATGGAAAAGAAAATTAGCTATCGTCTAAATATTAACAAACATAAGTTGCGCCACTTCGCAGCTCATCAAGATGCATTGTGGAAATTAATATTTGAAAAACTCCAAACAATTAAATCATTAAACATTGTCTTAATTTCTCAATATTGTTGCTGGTTCTTTTGTTTTTAAAGCAGCCCTCGCAGAAATAAATTGGTGCCAAGTCGAGTGATTTTTCTTAAATAATAAGTTGGTTTATTATTTAGTAGCATCGTTGGTTAGTGATGTTTCCATGGTATAAGTGCTGTGCCAGAACTCGATTACCACGTAAGGCAAATCAAACCTTCCCTGAGGCTGGACACATGACTGAGGTTGAATGAGCAAACCAGCAAATCACATTCCCAAAGTTGGTCCTCTAGAATTATGGCTTGAGGATCATAAAGAGACCCAGCTTAGACTTGGGAACCTGTTAGACGCCCACAATCAGACTTGAAAACCTGTTGAACACAGGCTGGGAAACTGTGGTATAGAAACCCACCCGTGGCTGGACTTGCCTAACTATAGAGCGTGGTAACTTGACGATGTTTTTGAGGTTGGTAGCGGCAAAATCACCATATACCAACGCATTGCATGCAAAGCATGTGTATTTTTTGCATGAGTTTCTTTGCTTTCAGAGGTTAAGTCTCAAAAATGAAACAAACTTGAGCTCTTTTGCGATACGGCCTCTTGAAGATGAGTCAAAATTGACATGTCATTCCCAGCTCACGCTGAGCACGCTGGGTGAGCGGTGCGAACTGGAGGAGTAACGAAATAAACTTAATGATTGATTCGTGTCGTGACATGAAAAAACTAACCATTGCCAAAACTTGGCTAGTGACCCAATCGTAGTACATACGACGCTGCAATTTGACATAATTACACAGCCTGTAAAAATCTCATTGTGGAAAATTGTGGAGGGCCAAGTGGGGGGCCTTTGGTCCGCTTAACATAAACAAATACAAATGCACAATTTTATATTTGCTAGTGCTTAAAGAGCACGGTTTATATATTTGTCGCGGACTACATCTGAAGATTTGATCAAATTCTACTTACTTGGAGGGTGATGCGAAACCTGCTCGGCGACAAACGATAGCTGATCACAATTACACCACGTAATAGGCCCGTCGGGGGTAGTAGTATCCGCAGTCCGATCCACACCAGGAACGTCCCACAGACAGTAGAAGACCTCGCCCAAAATAGGATTATACGGCTTTTTCGCAACGGCACTTTTTCGCCCGGCATGGTACGACGATAAATACCATCGAACTACTTGCACCATTCGTTCTTTAGGGTCCTTAAGATCCGCTATCCTATTAACGTTAGAAAAATAACATCGTTCATTAGTCGACGTCTATTAAAATTTCGGAGAGATTCATTGAGTAGGTATCGAGAGTGAGCAAGTTTATGTATTTGTGGAATCACTGGAAGAAAAGAACAATACCGGTCAGCGATTCGATTTCATTTTTTGAACAGGAAAACGTGCGTAGAAACCAAAGAGAAGTTGGATCCAGGTTGGATGAGGAGTAGCCAAATCGTCCCATTGAGGTGACTATGGTATGAAATTCAAGATATAGTGTTAGCGGATCGCTGATTGGAGATTACCGAGATTGCTAAGATCCTTTACGAAAAACGGGGAAGAGTGCCGCATCTGCCAAGAATTGATCAAAAACGGAATTGGATGAAAGCTTGAAAGCAACATTTGGACATGCTTAAGCACAAAAAGAGAGACTTTCTGCGACTGGAGGTGAGACATGGATACATCACTACACGCCAGAAACGAAGTCACAATTTTCCCCGGCCAACATGCATCAAAGAAGACGATTCCATCATCCGGAAAAGTTATTATGACGATTTTGAGGGATTCTCTGTTAATTTATTGGACCGATTCCGCGATATGATCATGATAACGCCTCGGTAAGCACATCAACAATTGCGACAGGGAAACTGGTCTCCATCGACCATATTTGCCGGACTTCGGCCTCCGGTGATTTCCTTCTTTTTCCAAACTTGAGGAAATTGCTTGGCGGAAAGCGGAGATCATTGCCGAAACAGAGGCCTATTTAGCAGAATCCACAAAATCCTATTATTTGATTGATTTAAAAAAAATGGAACATCGCTATAAAGGTACAATTGCCTTGACTTCCTTAAAATATGTATTTATCACGCCATCCTCGTACATAACTTGAACTTACTCTCGTAAGGTCTTAATCTAATTTTTTCACAAATACAAATCATTGGTTAACGCTGTACAAAATTTCATGGAAGATTCTTAATAGTAAAGCGACATGATTCAACCAAGCGTAGACTTACTTGACAAATATATCCGGATGCGCGAAATAATCCGCGTACATTTCCAACAACGATCGCCTTTCCAATATGAAAGTAGGTAGAACGACCTTCGTCAGGTCCATGCCGATCTTCACTTGGCTGAGGAGGTGTTTGATGACCGAACCCTGGCTTTCGATTTGGACGTCCGTTTCCGTCTCGTCTTCGTATAAGGCTGAAACGTGTAGAAGCTTCATTATTTAACATCGGCAAGTTAGATAACGCCGATTAAACCATAGAATATACTAACCATCGTAATCCAAGCATCCGATATCCGTAAATGATGGTGCTTCCGGAACGGACGGTACGCTGATTGAAGTCGGCGAGACGATTACCGACTGTTTCGTTACACCCGCGTGACTTACGTTACTCGCTTGACTCACATGACTCCTGTAATGCGAAAAAATGGTTTAGCATCTAGTAAATATGTAACATTGAATAGTCTCATGTAGGGGTAATCAAGAGGAAATGTTTGTAACCCTACATACCTATGAGGAAACCCGGAAAGCGAAATTTCCTCAAGCTTCATTCCGATCAAAATTTAACCGTAATGAGAAACTTAGGCAGCACCTTCGTCTGCTATCTTCAGTGTTTCTCTTTCTATGAGAACTGCTCAATTTTTGAGCTCAAACGTCATGGTGTCGTAATCATGTAAAAGTGAAGAATTGTTCCATCGATTAGAACACTGCGTGCTACCAAGCTACACCGATTTTTGAGATGTTGAAAGAAATGAAAACTTTGTAGTTAATAACTGTTGGTTCGATCGATTTGTAACTTGCTGCAATTGGTACAGCATCGCGGAAAGGCGGTAAGTGCCGATAAAGAAGTTGCATCTTCTGTTTCCGTAACACTGTACATAGGCTATGATAGAAGAAACTGACTGTGTAGCAGTGCAGCTGTATTTAATTAACGTGGATCAGACTGACCTGTTCTGGAAGAACTTTTATCGAACGCCAAGAAAAACTTTAAAGATCATTTAACAGCGATGGTTGGTGGAAATGCATTTGGTAACTGCCAAGTTACAGCTTGTCTTAGTTTTCCGCTCCGAAAATATACACTCCCCGACAAAAACTTAGACGCGGTACGATGTTTTAAGGGTATCAAGGGTTACAACATTTCTTTGCGAAACTAGCAAGATATCTAATTAAGTTTTTATTCATGAAAGTAAAATAAACTTAAAAATATCTCCTCCGGTAATATATGAACTAAATAATAAATTATTACTCCAATGTTTAAACAATTTCTGCGACAAAAATTTAGACGCTCTGTTGCAAATGTTAAACAAAAATCAACAAATGAGTGATCAGTAATGCGTAGATCCTCCATTGTTCTTAATCGCTTCCAATAGTCTATTATTAATAGATTTATATAAATTTAACACATAATTTTGAGGGATATTCTGCCATTCAGTCGCTATTGAAGTTTTCAGTTCTTGTACCGTGAAATATTGACGGCCTCCGCCATAAACGCGACGTGCCAATTCACCCCGCATGTTTTCAATAATGTTTAAGTCTGGTGACCGTGCCGGCCACTGTAAAGTTTTCATCTTTTTCTCTTTAAACCATTCAGTAATGGTTTTTGCGTTATGAACTGGCGCGTTATCTTGCTGAAAAACAAAATTGCGCCCGGCCCATTGGTTTCCAAAACGTAGAAGATTGTCACGCAATAAGTCTTTATACGTCACAGATGTCATTTTGTTTGTGCAAAACACTATCCCACTTTTATCGCAGAATCCAATCGCTGCCCATATCATCACAGATCCACCCCCTAATTGTCTGGTCATTTTCACTTTTGGTTCCTTTCTCAGATCATGATAATAATGCGAGTACCCATCCGGTCCGTCCAAATTACAACGTTTCTCGTCGAAAAATATAACTTCTTCAGCAAATCTCAACCTCGCTTCTTTGTGTTTCGCCGAAGGTGGCGGTTTTCTCAAAATTTTCTTCCGTGATATTACCGGTGACGCCTTTAAAATCGCAGAAGAATTGGATGCACACCGCAATATCATGCGTTTATCCCGCTCACTTGCAGCTTTCGGTCGCCCCTGGCCTTTTGGTTTGTCGTAATTTTCCGGATCTTTTAGGACATTTCTAACGAAATGATCACTTCTTCGTAACCGACCAGCAATTTCCGTCTTACTAACACCATCCTGGTGCCAGGCTAGAACTTTACCCCTTTCTATCAAGGATAATTGCTTTTTTCTACCCGTATTGCAAACACTTTATAAAATATAATTTCTCGCGATGAAATGTGTTCACTTTACCAGAACAACCGCTGCATATAAAGAGAAGTATCAAATTAAAACATTTTCGCTTATATTAATGTAATAAATGCACAGGGTCTAAATTTTTGTCGCATTTAAAATTCCAATTTTGATCTGGGCAAATCTCAATTACCCCTCATGAAGCAATAAATACCCAGAAATATCTATAAATGGACTATTTACATAACAAGTATTAATAATCCTCATTTACATTGTATATAATGTCTATAAACTTTGTTTCGTAAAAAGAAACGATGCCGCGTCTATGTTTTTGTCGGGTAGTGTATCTGCAATTTGGGAGTCAAATCATAAATCTTGCGCTTCCATTTTTGAGGACCGGTTTAATCATATATTCCATTTAAAGTAATGCTTATAATTGACAATGCGCCCGGTCACTTTTTGCGTTGAAGCTTAGTACGTAAGTTGTTGGATTTAAATATCACCTAATGAGCTGCTAGAGATGCGTAAGCAAAACGTCCAGCCAGATCAACCAGAAAAGCGCAAACTTAACAGAAAGCCCTAGTTCATTAGCTTGGAAATTTTAGAAAACATGGACTCCAACGAAG
The DNA here is from genome assembly GCA_902655005.2 of Marronus borbonicus. Lineage (NCBI taxonomy): Eukaryota > Metazoa > Arthropoda > Insecta > Coleoptera > Scarabaeidae > Marronus > Marronus borbonicus. The sequence goes on along the minus strand of LR737414.1, from coordinate 1,518,498 downwards.
AACGAGTTATAAAAGTCTTGTGGAGATGGCGTAATGCACTAATGTTAGAAATATATTTGAAGCAAAATAAATTAAGCGAAATATATTTTTAATATTGTACGCCGTAAATAATAAAATCCATCATCTGAGAAGAGGTTAAGAGCCTAGCGCGATTTTCGCGACTGGCAGATTGACATTTTATCCCCCCCGAGAGTAACTATCTCTAAGTTAAAAGCCACTGTCTTGTAAGAACTTTTATGTTAGCCAGCCCAACCTCTTCAAAACGCCCTGCATTACCATAGAATTTACCCATTGATCTCAACATATTCGAGATCCAACTATTATTGTACTACGTAATTTATACTTGTAAAGTTCCCTTTCTGTACTTAAATTTTTAAAATGAGAAAATCCAAATTTGCTTACTCCGAAGTTTTTCTCGCTATGTCGATTGTCAACGTCCTCTGGCTTCTGCAATCCCAAAAATATAGGCAACTTTTATAAGGAACGTACAAGAATGCGTACAGAATTACCGCTGTATATCAACCGAACTAGCCGGACATAACGGCCGGATCGGCTGGATGTCCTGTTCTAAAAGCGAGAGTGTCACTTGGTCCTGCGTTATGAATAGGTGCTGAAAATGTCGATGATAATAGTAAGCTATCATCGATAAGACGACTATCACCAAGACGGAGAGAACTACCATAAATATAAAGCAGTCGGTTCCTCTGCCATACGCGTCAGTACCGATTAAGAGTAGTACTACCTTCTTTTCCAAAATGTTCAATGAGAAAAAAAAGGGATTTAACAGACGCTGAATATTCGTTAGACCAATGATTTTGATGATATGCTGTCAAAAAGATTGGTCACTGAAACGTCACTTGTCACGCTCGATAAGTTGACCCTCAGAACAAGAGCAAATCGACAGAGAAAAGTTGCTGGGGCGCAGATCTTGCTCAAGTCGTAAATTTTTGCCAGGACGACCACTGAATGTGAGAACCTTGATGGAACAAAGTTTTTTTTATCAAATGCGACCGTTTTTCGCAATTTTTACTTTCAACTCGTTAAGTAATAATAAAATTCGCCACATTCCGTGCTCTTCACGAAATTAGACTAGACAGATTCGTGTTTATTCGTCTCATAAGAAAGGGTTCGTGTTGCTTACTGGTTTCCCCGAGAGTCGACAAAACACGAGTCTGTCTAGTGTCTGCTAAATTCGTGAAGCGTACGAAAAGTGGTGAACTTTAGTAATGAGGCATAGTATGCATTGTTTTTCTTTTTTCAAGATAGTTAATTAAGACAACTTCATTACTCTAAAAACGATGACTTTCCGGCCGATGAAACAATTTAAGAGTCTTTGCCTTTTTCGAACTGATTCACTCCTCGCGGTCCACCGTTTCAACCGTGGTTTGGTTTCAGGGAGGTATTGGTGTATCAAAGTTTCATCTACAATTATTAATCGATACCAAAAACTTATTTCTTTTAACCCTTTCGGTCAAGCCGTCTATCGTTTTGACTGTGAAATCGTCAAACAACAACCGAGTGTCCAACATGGCGAATTTTCAAAAATATTCATACCAACATATTTTTAACGAGTAACGCGATTAAAACTAGACGTGTTCCGGGTGTCACCCGGAACATGTTTCAACTGACTCCGGCCGTGGAAGCCTCCGTTATTATTTGTATTTGAGTAACGCGATCTTCAGAAATTGGAATATTCTGTTTAAATTTTCCAAATTCGACAGCGCTAGTCCAACTTCAGTGATATAAAATCATTCAAAACCTTTGCATAGAGATAGCAAACGTTATCTATTAATTCAAACTTTTCTCATTCATTATTATTCAAGTGAATCTTGATATTCGGAAACAGTAACCATAATACTTTCTTTAACAATTCAATATTGCGGCAATTTATACGACAATAATAAAAAAAATCTTTTATTTATTTAATCCTTAAACAATTGTATCCCGAACAGGGAAAAAACAGAACAATACTAAAACGGTGCCGTCATTAGTACGTCAATACTGCACATAATAATGCGTTTATTACATCCTATAGGCGACAAATATTAAATATTATGTTTCTTAGAAATGTGCTTAATATTAATTTATTTGTTCGTAATTGGATATGGTAATGATATGCATCATTGTGTGATCTTCGTGACACCTTGCTCTATCGATAAAAATACGATGACGGATGTTACTCCCTCTCGCTCACAGTTCAATAAATAATTTACAAAAAAATATATACAGGGTGTTCAGTTTGAAGTCTGCTCCATGAGCAACTATTTCATTTGTAAAGATACAAGAACGGTCAAATTATGAAACAATTTAAGTCTTTTTTGGTAGATTCGGAATCTCGTATCAGAGAAACAATCGACTGTACCTGCTCATCGGAAATGACACCCCACACCCCTCCATACTTTGTTTTTTAAATGGAACACGTTGTATATCTCTACATTTGTAATAATAATATATTCGTCCAACAGATTCAATTGCAGGACAAAGTTAGCAGAATCATTACATTTAGAATTACAAATAATAGGAATAAAATGTGCTTTGAGCGTTTGCGTTATCTTAAAGGATTAATATTTCATATTTAACTTAAACCCAATTTCATGTTATCTCAATTGTATTGCATCGAGGGAGAATATTTATTGATCGAATTTTTCAAGTACTTCTTCGTGTAGCTTACTTAAAGAAATATAATTCTTTTGTGTCAAAATGCCATTTGTGGAAGCATAATTCTTTGTAGGCGTTGCTGCTGTTATTTAACAAAGTGTTTTCCTTCGTGTGAGATTCGATTCAAAGTTAGGGAACAAACAATAAAATAAAAAGGTCAATACGTGTTTGTATTTTTTTTCCGAAAATACAAGTTCAGTACCGTAGTCGAAACGTCTTTCGGGTGTTCTAGGTATTCCTCATCTACCCATCGTCTAATTCAGTACTGAACTTGAGTGTAGGCTTTCACGACCGTAATCCATAGTAGAAATATCTTCCGTGAGTTGTCGCGTGCTTGGACGTTTCGCTGATCATGCTGTCAACTTCTTCAGAAAATTTCTAAAGACTGGTGTTGTTGTCTTTTGTTCCTCGTTACGTACCCCATTTCTGTTCCGCTTTGTTGGTCCGTAACCGTTCCACTCCGACGAATCGCGCCCTTCGCTGTATGGCGACTCCGCATTGCTAACTTCCATGTGTTGCTGATTTTGTATCTGTCTTCACGATTGAAGTTGTTGCTGTTCTTCATTATTTCTATAGATTCGCGCATTATCCTCGGGTAGTAGTGGCTGGTCCTGGCTAATACCTTAACGTCGCTGTAAGTTATGCGGTGGTCTCTTCTTCCTCATGGTATTGATGGCATGGTTCATAACAAAATTAATGTGAGGAGAGAAAACGAAAACTGGTTCACGGACATGTTTCTGCCTACCTGGCTCATCAGCATGACAAGCGTGTTTCTCTCCAAGAACTCGGATAATGCTTCAAACGAAATAACACCAACATGGATAAAAAATATTAACTTTCTTTTAACATAAAAAAACAAAAAAACCTTAAATGAAATAAGGAACACTTTGCACATAGAATTTGCACACATCTGGGCTCCTAAGGTTATGGCAAATTAAAAAAATATACCCCGCTGGGCCGTCGCCACAAAAAAGTATACTTTCAAATAGCAAATTTCTAGTTTCTTTTTGCAATAAACACAAGAGATCATTTAAATGTAAAACGCGCCTAAATAACACTAAATAATAATTTTTAATCACGCATCTATTAACTTTACACAATGCTAATAAAATAATAGTTCTAACAGCATGTAATAAAAATCGAACATTAACAAAGACGGTAATAAACACAAGGCACAATGTAACGATTCATCAATTTACATTAAAATTTCTGGGAAATTATGCGAAGTTATTAATAGAGGGGATTTACTTTAATTTTTATGCTCGACGTACTAGTTGGCATAATAGTACGTGGAGCTAATAAGCACTCTCTTATGAGATTCTGTTGATTCTCATCACTACCCAGTTTCCTGTTTTGAGATTGCATCCAGACTGATAAAAAAATAAAAGTCGAATTCAAAAGTAAACCAAAATTTAATTAATAACTAAAGTTCGCCACTTTCCGTGCGCTTCACGAAATTAGCAGACACGAGTTTGTCGTGTTTTGTCGACTCTCGGGGAAACCAGTACGCAACACGAACTAGTTTCTGCTAATTTTGTGAAGCGCACGGAAAGTGGCGAACTTTATTCATAAAAAATCTTAATTGAAAACCAGGAAGAGCGGCTATCACTTTCAAATCTCTACGTATGAAATAGAAGGTTTTTGGATTCCACTTAAAGCAAAACTGCCTCAAGGCTCTTTGTAGCTTAATCGAAATGAATTAACGTAATTCATTTCGATTTTATTCTTCTACCCTAAATTCTTGCAGTAGAGCTCTTATATCGCGACAAGCACAGAATGAGTCGTTCATGGCAAGATATTTTGCAAATTATTCCTCCCAGAGACAATAGATTGTTGTTCTCGTTCTAATAACTCTGCTCGTTCTTTTGATAAAGCCAGATCAAGTATTAAATCATTTAATCCAACTTGATTAATCAGATGAATCTTGTTCCGTTTTTCCGGTACATAGTTTTCATGGTTTTTTTCATCGCTGGTTCCTCATCACTATCTGTTGTATTATTTGCAGTAGAATTTCTGTAGGAAAACTCGAAATAGGTAGGTGTTGTTTCATCGACATTCCAGAAGGCTGGCGTTCGTTTTTTATTTTCTGCGGGGAACTCAAAATATAACTTGTAAATTCTTTCCACTGGCTCTGACAAAGATCTCTTACGAGCAGCAGTTGTAAATTGCCCGCAAATACGAGGGGAGTTCGATAATTACCTCGCCTTGGCAACAAAAACCGAAATAACTCTGTTTCGTAAAACTAACATTTGACCAAAGTCAAGTTTTCAAACATTTAGTTTGTACATCCAATCTAAATGACTCTTGGCATCGATTCATAACTGTTGATGAAATATGGATTCATCACAGCACAGCAGAGACCAAAGAACAGTCCAAATACTGGGTTGTTCGTAGCCAATCGGCTCCAAAGAAGACTTTATCGGCCAACAAGATCATGGTCATGAAATTGAAATGGGCAAAACAATTAATGGCGAGTATTATGCCAACTTATTGGATTGTTTCAACCATGCTGTGAAAGAAAAACGTCCGCATTTGGCGAAGAAATTAACGATTGTAGGAATAAACGCCTATTTTGCAAGGCTGGTGAAGAAAAAAGGAAAACGTTCAATTGAATGTGTCGACCTCAAAGGGGATTTGGATTAATCCACGAAATAAAAAAAAAAGGGATGGCGCAAAACGAACAAATTCTTTTTAATACGAACTTACCCTTTACTATTACGTCTGATTCCCAAACGGTTCGAGAGCATTCGCATCATTTTCTTTTTTGTTTGGATCACTAGATCACGCAATATCAATTTATTTATTTGCTTTATCTTTACGAAAACGAAATATTTAAATGCTGGTGGTAAACCGGTTTTTATGTATATAAAAAATTATTTGGTATCAAAAATTAGGCACACATTTTTTTTAATACTCTTGTTATTCCTAGGAGGAAATATTAGTTTTAATGTAATTGAATTTTTATCTCAATTTATTGCTTAAATTCGCCAAGAAGAATAGTAATTATTATCTATTACTAGTTTAATGGAGAAAACAGGCTTCCTACGGTTACTATTATTTTATTTTATTTATTTACTCCTCGCTCGGTGGAAATTTAGAAATATACTCGTGCTTTTTTGCCTACTTATCAACTAGTTTTTACTATATTACGTAATGATATCGATTATTTTGTTTAGCACTGCTGTTCCGACCTTTTCAGCCGCTATTTTGGTGTTACATTTGACGGAGTTTTTCGTTTTACGAGGACGCGACTTAATCTCGGAATCCGCGGTTACCGATCCGGCCCGGGGGGGCAGTTTTTCGGACGTACGCGAACATCATGGCATGGTCGATGAAACGCGTCGCCGTACACCCGGCGACGGCGAAAGGGATGTTGGCGCAGCAGCGAGAGGGGCCCGCCGAATGCTCGATTGGCATGCGCTAGATTCCACAGATCGTATCTGTCTAATAATTCGGGATATACGGTCGCGGCCAAAAAGATCCGACGCACGAGGACTCTTCCTTGCTGATAGGGTCGGTGAAAATTTAATTTCCGAAAGAACGCATTTGAATTTACTATTGACGGAGAAATGTTAGCCTTGCATTAGTAATGGACACGTCAAAAACAAATGTACTAAATAAGCAAAAGTACAACACTAGCGCTTAGCATTTATTATAGACAGTGATGCCACCAGTTAACAAAAAAATCTTCTCATTTACAGAATATGGCATGCAAAATGCCATAACTGCTGTAAAAGGTAGCTTAATTAAAAAAGAAGTGACCCGTCGGTACAATATTCGACGCAGTACGCTGATCAAAAAAATATTTCAAATCCTGGTTTATTTCGTCAAAAAATGAGAGCGCCTATAGAATTATCTGAAGCAAAGGATCCTTAATATGGCTTAAAATGGATTTCTGGTATCGGAATCCAACTTGTTCAAAAATATATAAAAGACAGCGAAAAAAAAACTTGTTTTCTCGGAACCAATTCGCTTCCTGGCCGATCCAGAAACAGCGGAGTCGGTAAGCAAAGCCAGCTGTGCGGTGTGGCTGCTACAAAAGATGGAATATTCGGATGGTTCGATGAAATATCAACTTACTTTGAGGCCAACAGTCAACAGAAATGTTGAAAATGAAAGATGGTAGTCTAATATTTATTGGTGATGAAGTTGGAATTGGTGCTTGCCCTAAAAGTGGGAAGGTTGTCATACAAAAGACGCAGAGGATTTTGATGAACGAGTAGATTAGTTCAAAAAGACCCTAAATACTGTTAAGAGTATTGAAGGTTAAGACCTAAGTTAAGGTTAAGACATATACAAACTTCAATGAAATCTAATCCTAAGAAATTATGGACCTTTGTTCATGCAAGGCAAGGGACGACACGTATTCCCGGCTGACTTTCGTTAAATGGAGTTGATTTGAACTGCAGGTGAAGACCTTGTACCAAGTTTTTTGATCAAAGATGCTCGCTTTGTGTTAAACAAACCAATTGCCAAAATTATTAATTTTGCAGTTAGTACGTCTTCTTCCCGGAGAGATGGGAACGAGCAAGAATTGTTCCGGTTTACACGAAAGGCGACAAGGCTTTAATCACTAACTATCGTCCGATCTCTATTTTAAATAATTTCTCTGAAGCTCTTGAGCAATACTTATACCGTATTATATTTTTTTATATAAAGCAATACATATCACCGCATCAGCATCGATTCATGACTGGTCGTTCTACAACGACAAACTTTGCTCAATGCTTTGCTCAATACGTTAGTGAAATGTTGGATAATCAAGGACAGGTGACAGAAACTAGATTTTTTTGGTTTCTCTCCCAGGATACTTTAGACCGTTGCCTTGCCAATACAATAATGTGGCTTTAGATTCTAAAACCTCGCCACACACACAGTCTTTTTTGGTTGGCGCAAAACTAGAATCAAACACCATTCAACCCATTCAAAATTAAAATCTGTAAATTTCGCCCAACTTGCAATTAACCTATATAGCTATCGTTCTTTATTTAGATTTAGATTTAAAATATTTCCAAAATTATCGGTTCCAGTTTCCTCAAAGCAAAACATGAGATAATATGAAGCGACCTACTTACGCTAGTGAAGGTTGTAACACACTGGAAAAAGGCGCGTCGTTAGCGTCGAAGAAGTCCTCCTCCTCTGAGCTGGAATACGATAGAACAGGTACGGATAGAGATGGTGGACCTGCTAAAAATAAAATACAAATTCAAATTCTCAAATTACCGCTAGTAAACTACTTAATTGAAGAAAACTTCGAAAATCGTTTAATTTCTTTAATTGTTGAGCCTCTAATTCGATTTCTTCGGAAAAAAAATAGCCACGATAATCAGGGTTAACCAAGTTTAATGAGTTGGTACGTCTCTATAGAATATGTTATATTTTTATTAATGCCTACAATGTGAGACTTCGATGTTGTACTTCTATTTAATGATTATATTTGAGAATAAAAGATTTACCAAAAAAGTTGAATGGTTTGAAATCTCTTCGGATGCGTTCTCCGTTCAATGATCTACAGTCAAATAAGTTTGATTTGTTTAGTTCAATATCGCTATTTAATTCCAAATATTTGTAAGACAGTTTGCCGAGTTGAGTATTGTAACTCGCTAACTAAAGTTAAGCATGTAACTGTAGAAGGAATATTCCATTAAATGTCGAACCATCATTAAATTCTTACATTTTGAAGGCAAATCCAAGCCGAGATGGACGGTGTTTACAAGGACTCTACACCATTATTTGCCACAATGAAATTTCGAACCCACTGTGGTCGTATCAACTTGGTGACAACGAACGTTCGGCATGACCAAAGACTACATCCACTACCGATAACATCACGAAAGAACGTTTTTGTCATACATTAACTGAAGATTTGGGCATGAAAAAGCTAACCTCGTTGAATGCCGCGTTTGCTTATCCGAATGAACACTTCCAAAGCTCTGTTGAAGCAGTTTAAGCGAAATAAATCAAAAGTTTTGGCGTCGACTAAATAACTGCAGATGAAATTTGAATGGACCAATGCATTCTTGGAACCAAGGGACAATCAAAACGCGAAGCTTAAATCGTTTTTTGGGTTTTTTGGGAACGTGTTAATCGATTATCTTGAAAAAGAAAAACAATAACGAGCGTACGCTACGCATCATTGGTTTGACAAGCTGAAGACAAAAATTGCATGAAAGTGGTTACAACAAAACGGTATCACACTTAAGTGATTGCCATTGCAAAGACTATATTTGCCAGATCCGCCCCCTAGAAATTTTCTTCTGTTTCCTAGATTCAAAATTTCGCTAAGAGGGTAAAGATGTTCATTGAAGGGAATCATCACATTCGTAAACGCCTATTTTACAAAACAAAATGTCAGCTACTATTCCGACGGACAAAAAAAAACACGTGACTACCAAAATTTTACGGGTGCGCTGGTATTCTTTAGAAGGTTTTTTATTAATAATCTGGACTATTACTACTAGACTCGTACACCAGTTCGGTAAATATTGAAAAGAAAAAAAAAACTTAAAAATATTAAATTATGTAATATAAAGAAATCAAATATTTAAGTTTAAGAAACACATCGCACAAGTAAATCATTATTCAATGTTTACTTTTTTAAATTTCTACGATCGCCAAATGAAAGACTGTTTCATGTAGAATTTCGTCAATATTAATCTATCAGAAATCGACATTATGAATAACCGTTCGCAATTATTAGAATAAACAATAACACCAAAATCAAAATTTTGTATCGTCAGAACTTATTTACATAACAATGAGGATTTCTGTTTTATTGTTATTTTTTTAACACAAGGTTTCAAACGCTCTAAAGTAAAAGGTAAACAACGAAACTTACTACTAGATCAATTAAAAGAAAAATTATTGTCAATATTTAAGCTCAAATATTTGCTGCTTTGCGGTTTATGTGACTATAAACCGTTGTTTGGTTTGGTAATAAGTTGGCGATGTTATAAGATTAGATTCCTTCAGAAAAATCAATGAGTTTGCCGCATTTCTAATGGGAATTATAATAAACGTTTTTTTTATATTGACTTTCATTTAAACTAACAAGAAATATTCCACGTTACTATCACAGGAATTTTTTATTTGTTGTTGGAATTTCGGGATACCCAACTTATTCTTAGGATGGGGATGCAAAATGCAAGAAAACAACAATTAAAGGCCAAAATAATCCATAAAAAGTACGAATACCTACATAACGTGCTACGTGGCGTGTATTACGAGGATAGTCTGAAAAGTTTCAAGCTTCGACATGAACATGCACTATTCATACTCAAACATATTTTCGCGTATGCGTTGAAAGATGCTTTTGGAAATTTCAGCCGTATTGGACGCTCAATTGTTGGTTGATGTTAGTGTTTCTTTAAAAATGGTAAAAATCGAACATGGCGGCGGAATTAAAATCTCGCACTCGAAAGGCAAATTAAAACCCACAGGCAAATAATAGTAATCAACGGTCTTGGTTGAAAATCATCGAAGTGAAATAAGGACAAGAAGCACGCACATTGCGACACCCCGAGAGAAAAATTTAACGCTGCAGGAACGAAGTTCTTACACCGCCAACTGACTCCAAGACATGCCAAGAACCAGAACCGAACATCCAACCAATCTGTTGATGAAGTAGATGATTGGAGTAATACAATTTGAACATATAGACGGAAGAACAACGACGAATAAACAAAGGCAATGTAGGTAAGCATGCAGAATGTATGCCTGCTCCTCATATTCAACCGTTTTATAGTTTATAATTTATGTGTTTTCGACGACGAATACCTACCAAAAATGAGTTTCGGGCAAGAGTTCGGATCTTTCTGCATTTTTCTATCTGCAACTGAACTTGTACACGAGAAATAAATTGAATCTCGCTGAACAGTAACAATGGACTCCAAATAAAGGTGAACTCTGTTCCATTCTCCGGAAAAGTGATGGAGTTGTGATCATCGACTGTCTTGAAAAACAACAATTGTGGCACACTGTGCACAAGCTCAAAGGCGAAATTTCGGAGAAAAAGCACCGCATTTGAAGAGAAAAGAAGTTTCGTTCCGCCAAGATCACCATGCCAGGCAAAATTCACGAATTCGAGTTCAAATCGACAGATCGTGCACCTTATTCGCCAGATCTGGCCCCCGCGACTTTTTTCCACTTCCTAGGCTTGAAGGAAACAGATTTTCATCGAACGAGGAGGCCATCACGTTCGTAAACGCCTACTTTGCAGAACAAAGTCCAAAGCCGATAAGCCAACTACGTTTCGAAATAAAACTGACTACCCTGGCGATTGGTCCAATTTTTATTGGAGGAAATTTGATAACGAAGAGATATTTAAATCTCATTAAAGACAAAGTTGCTCCCGTTTTTTGCATATTTATATTCAAATCTAATAGCGTATTCCATTGGTATTTCTAGAGCACTCGGAACATGCTCGGTGCGGGAGTTGCATGTTCCATTGGGAAACCCGAGACAAGAACCTACAACCATATGGCTCACTGACAACCTCTCCCAATATAAAATCGCTCCACGCAAGAGTAGTACGTTCCATTGGATCTGCTCAGTATAGAATATGCTATTATGGATTCGATCGAACAAAAAAGGTTTGGTTTCAACAACTTAGGGCAACATCTCATTATGTTGTAATTCTGAGAATCTACTTAAACCAAACCTTTCCTATAATAATAATAAATGGAAGAAGTGCTACTGAGTGACGAAGTGGATCACCTGATCTCACGTGATTGGATATAAGCAACAATGCCAGGTAACGCTGATGATCTCAACGAAAGAATACAAACAGAAGTAAGAAATATTGCATCCCCAGTAACATTAATTATTTCAATAATCTCGTAGTTTGAATTCCTGTAATTAAATAATCAACCACATAGATCATCAGTATTATAGATCGTTGAAGCTGGCTCATCAGTGGGATTTCAAAAATAAATATACAGGAAGTTCCGTTAAAATAACCATCTATCTTGTGCTGGACTTACATGAATCATCCGGTATATTTCAAATTTCGCTTATTTTTTTTTTTAATTTTAGGAGGTAATACAACTGGAATGATGTTTTTTACAATTCAATATATGGCTCCGACTTTAACTTTTGTCTTATTATAGAAATGTATCTATCTTATCAGTTTTTGTAAAAATACGGTCATCCTTCTTTTTCTTGAATAATTTAACAATTTCCGTTCTTCTTTACGTTAAATTAAAGAAAAACTTTAAGCTCGAACGTGAACATTTAAAAAAAATCATTTCACAAATAAATATTGATCGACACTAGTCCCGAAATTTTTATACACTGAAGATTTGATGCGAATTTAGTCCAACTTACTTATTGTAGATCGTCGCCGAGCATGCTCCGTACATTCTGAACCTAATTCTACACCCTGTTGTACTCCATTATCACCCAGACCTGAGGCACTCTCGACTGGAAAAATTAAAAAAGAACTTATTACTTACTTATAAGTGTTATTGGAACCAACTATAATGCTACAACTAAACCTCTCTATGATCTCATCATCTGGTTGAATGTCTACTACTATTCCTTCCTAGCGTTCCCGTCAAAAATATTTACCGCTTTGCTTGTTTCTAAGCATCGGAATTGATTTAAACGAACAACCGTGCAAACATAATGAGCGTGCTGTTATTGAATTTTTGGACGTCGAATGGCATCAGCTAGTGGAAATTTACATGAAAATAAAAGCTAGATATTGTGTCTATATTTAGTCTCATCGAAGGTTTTAGCGGCGCCGGATTAGCTACGTAGAAGGAGTAGAAAATACTGCATTTTCAGTTATTGAGGTAAAGGCCAAAATCCTGTTGTAAAGAACATCAGCAACAGACTTCAAAACGACGCTATCTACGATCACTTTAGAAGCTCTACTATACTTGATGAAATTGTAGAAAATCAAACACCTAGCTTTAACATACTGTCTGCATTAGCTAAACGGATAGGAGTATATCACCAAGTGACCGGAGAATTTGGAACACTTCAATAATTAAAATCTCTTACAGCAACAGAGATCTTGAAAAGAACTCCAATTATGCTTACCAAGACGAAGAAGAAAGGGAAAAAAAACAGATGTGGCTAGCTTCTTGCTAACATTTGCTGCAGTCGCGGTGCTGGCTTAATCTGGCAGCTGCGATTTTTACTGATCATGACTCAGACTACCACGAAATGGAAGTCTCCCAAGAGAGCGATTGCCATTTGTGTGTTGAGAGAACTTTGTCACTGCCTTGCCACAATTAGGGAAAAAGTTCTGCGATGTTCTTTCGATATCAGAAAGTCTGAAGAAAACCTCGTTGAGTGAAGTTTTCGAATTTGTTGGAAGAATAAGAATAATCAGCACCAGCAAATATCTTCAATGTAATATAAGTGTTTCAGAATTGTTATTAATTTTCTAAAATATGTGAACGAAAATTTCATTTAAATTCTTGAAACAAAAGATTTTAAGTTCTTAAACCAATTGTCATTGAACAATGCTTAATATAGAAGTAACAAATCAAGCAACTGCTTAGGAAGGAGCATCTAACTCAGAGGGACGTTAGCATTATATTTGATTACTGTAACTTTCTGAATGATTCATACTCATAAAAAAAAAATTCATTGAAAACAACAATCTTACCACTATTATGGGACGATATGTTGGTATGTTGGTAAATTCCATTTATAGGATGTGCCGTATTCTACAAATAAAAAAGCAAACGATAGCCCTGGTTGTTTAGATCTGAACATTGTTTGGAATATCACACATAAGACAATAACGTCCTCCTACCTTCGCAATTTGTAGTAATACTATGGAATGCTTGATATCGTTTAACATGACCTGTTAACATGCGAAAAAGCACATCACATTACTATGTTATTGGCTATAACAATATTAATATGCGCTCTCTGAAAATTAAATCCTATAACTCGCGAATTCTTAAAACAAGCACATCTCAAAGTGTCCCGTTTTAATTTTCAGACAGCGCGCAACTTGCTATTTGTCTTTCTATCATTTTTGTTTATTAGCTCGTTAACGAAACACTATCCAATACTTACATTGGCGTGTTCCAATATTATCTGACACTTGGCTTTTTCTTGTTGATCGGTTAGAGTGTCGATTTTCTCCTCCAAATTCTGCGAACAACAAGAGACAGAGACGTCAGACAATCGGCCAGGTCGAGATAAATATTTGCACAATATGCGTATAGGTTAGGTCCATATTTGCGGATCAAGTAAACATATAATTATCTTATTATGTGGATAGATAATATCGTAATGTGTTCTCGTGAAAAGGTGAAAAACAAAAGATTTTTTCTTAAATATGGTAAGCGTGTTCGTTTAAAATTTAAATTTTCGTGGATCCTAGCATCGAGAACACCTTTGATTATTTGTTTGTTAACAATGATATTTACGAGGATGGTATGAAAAATACTTCGTAAATTTAGTTTTTGATATAATCTCCTTATAGCTATATACACTAAGTCCCGCGATGCTCCAGCCTTTTTTAAGCCATCCAAACTCTGTAAGCCTCCGATTCGGTATTGTCCACTTCATTTGACGCGAACCGCCCCCTTCATCAAACAATTTTTTCAAATATAAAAATAGAAAGAAACCACGAGGGCAAATTTGGCGAATGTGGTGGACGAAGCACCAATTCATATCGAAACTGAATTAGTTTTCTGCAAACGATCAATTAAAATTATACTTTGCCAATGTCGCCATAACTTTTCCTGCTGATGGAGTCGTCTTTGCGATTTCGCCAAATTTATTTTATTTTATTTGCCCCACATACGACAATATTACATTTAAGTATTTATTTGAAAACAATCATGGATCCTTTAAATCCATCAATGGTACAAGAATGATCAAATAAGACGTATTAGGTAGATAATTTATCAAATCTACACTGATGCCAAGTGAGTACAATAGTCAAATGATTGCTATTTGTAAGTGCGTAAGGTTGTATTGGGAAACTGAATGACGAGTGCGTGCCTAACACAGGCTGCAAAATTATTGATTACAGTCTGTAATTGAATTTTTACTGTATTAAATATAACGTTGTGTAATTGAGCGTTACCCGTGAATCGTAGTACTATTATTATTACATGTATGAGAATAGTGCTTCCAGATAAAAACTTTTCAAAGCGATATGATCATTTGTTCTCCGCCTTTTCTACCATATCTTTTTAATTTCTTTACAGTTACTACTTATGCAAATGGATAGCACAATATGGTCTACAACATACACTCCCCGACCAAAACTTAGACGCGGTAAGATGTTTTAAGGGTTTTAAGGGTTACAGCATTTCTTTGCGAAACTAGCAAGATATCTAATTAAGTTTTTATTCATAAAAGTATAAAAATATCTCCTCCAGTAATATATGAACTAAATAATAAATTATTACTCCAATGTTTAAACAATTTCTGCGACAAAAATTTAGCCGCTCTGTTGCAAATGTAAAACAAAAATAAACAAA
>LR737414.1:1469794-1498382 GCA_902655005.2 Marronus borbonicus | reverse complement strand
TATAATACGCAAAAAGCAAAAAAATATTTAAAATAAACTATTACCTGAAATAGGATTATTGTCATAAAACCCCCATTAATATGCAAATACAATAAGAGGGCGTAGGAATTCCCGGAAAGATTTATCCGTTTATTATAGTATGCGTAATGATTTTATACTAATTTTGTGTAAGTCTTAAGGTAAAATTTCCAAATTAGGATCAGTTGTTTTGTAGTATTCATGGTGGTAAGATCGTGTGCGAAATACAGAGTGACGATTGTTTAAAATGCCGAAAAAAATTAACTAAGTATTGAAACACGTTCGCTTTTAGTTGCCTACCATAAGAGTGGCAAAACTAATAGTCAAATTGCCCGAGAATTAAAAGTACACCCTGCTACTGTCGATTATAACATTAAAAAATATAAGACAAGTGGCGGTATTTCTAATAAACCACGAAGTGGAAGGCCAAACGCGACAACAGTTGCAGAAGATCGCGAAATTGTAGTCACCAGCAAGAGAAATAGGCGAAAAACCGAACATCGCGAGAATCCGATTAGCGTGGCTACAGTGAAACGTCGCTTACAGCGAGCCGGTCTTCATGGACGAATTGCTATGAAAAAGCCGTTGCTGCGGAAAGTTAACAAACGAAAACGACTCCAATGGGCCCGTGAACATCGAAATTGGACTGTGGAAGACTGGAGTAAGGTGCTTTGGACCGATGAGTCCAAATTCGAAATTTTCGGATCTCGAAGGCGAACATTTGTCAGACGATCGGTGGCCGAACGTGCAAGTGAGCACTGTATTGTCCCCACAGTGAAGCACGGGGGTGGATTTGTAATGATTGGGGGCTGGTTTGGTGGCACAACTGTTGGCGACATCGTCAAAATTGAAGGTACATTAAAAAAAGAAGGTTACCGGGATATCTTACAACTGCGTGCGATACCTTCAGGAACACGAATTTTGGGTCAGAATTTTGTCTTTCAACAGGATAATGACCCAAAACACACGTCCAAACTATGCAAGGAATATTTGCAGCGTTTGGAGACAGAAGGAGTTTTAAAGAATATGGAATGGCCACCCCAGAGCACTGACTTGAATCCAATTGAGCTGCTGTGGCAAGAACTTGACCGACACGCACGTCAATCAGCTCCAACGTCCGTTGGTAGTATGTGGAACGCGCTACAATCAGCTTGGGTGAAAATAACCCCAGACACACTCGCAAAACTGATTGCAAGAATGCCGCGCCTTTGCGTTGCAGTAATAAAATCCAAAGGAGGTAACATTGACGAAACAAAAGTTTAAACTTTGTAAACATTTTTCTTTCTTTTTGACGTGTATTGCATAAAACTACGAAATAAATACATTTATGTACAATTCTGTCTTATTTTTCTATGATTTATATCACAAAATTTAGGGTGCCGAAATAATTATGAGCGGTAGTGTATATCAACTGTGCATTCTATTATGTATAAGTACATACATATTTCTTTCTATTCTTCGGTCTGCGATTTTTGTTGACACGCAACGGTGTCAACAAAAATCACCATCTCTATTCATAACATTTAAAATTCTTGGGAAGGCGCAGATGTAAACGTGATAAGTGCGATTCATAGGTCAAAGAATGCCCCCCTTATACACGTTTTTGCAAATTGTTATTTTCGTTTTAGTTTCTAAAATATCTCAACTGAAGTCATGTACCGTATTGCCTCATTTTGGAACAATCTTCCTGTACATTTCACATTAGTATAGCAACTTTCAAAAATAGATATAAACAATACGTATGCTGGCGTCAAAGTGCGACTTTTTTTAAATTATGGGTAATATGAATTGCTAATTCAGTTGTGAATTGTGAAATTCTCTATTAGTAGGACGTGCAATGTACAGTAGCGGCCATATAAATAGCATAGATAAATTGATAAATTTGTAAATGTTAACAAGTGATTTATTTAACTTAGCTTAACAAAAATGTAGCAGATGGCATGCAGTTTATAATAAACACAATATTTTATAAACTTCAAAATAAACAAATTTAAAAAATGAATATATTATTTTTTAAGTGGGCATAGAAATAGCACACTTAATAACAATAACCAAATACTCTATAATTTCTTTTTTTTAATTCGTTTTTGCTTTTACGTTTAATATTTTGTTGGAAACCCTTTACAAGCCAATATTGCTGAACATCTTCTCGGCACACTTTCAACTAATTTTTGACATCTCTCTACAGGAATGTTATGCCAGGCTTCTTCAATAGTATTCCATAATTTATCGAGATACTACAACAACACGAAATAACAAAAGGAGATTTATTGGTATCTTTCGACGTCGAATCACTCTTCACCAATGTACCAGTGGAAGAAACACTAGAGATCATCAGGCAACAACTAATACCAAAAGGACTACAACCGGATCTGATTAATTTGGCGAGACTCTGCCTTACTTCGACCTACTTCCTGTGGAACGGAGAATTCTACGAACAAGCGAGTGGCGCTGCAATGGGATCTCCTTTGTCACCTGTAATCGCCAATATCTTTATGGAAGCGTTCGAACAAGAAGCCATCGAATCCAGCAGGATGAAACCTAAATGCTGGTACAGATATGTAGATGACACTTTTGCCATATGGCCACACGGACCAAAAACTCTAGAGGAATTCCTGCAACACATCAACAGACAACACGCAAACATTAACTTCACCATGGAAATCGAAGAAGACGGCACCTTACCATTCCTAGATGTCCTAGTGGAGCGCAATAACAGCAGCAAACTAGGCCACAGTGTATACCGCAAGAAGACCCACACAGACCGGTACCTGCATGCAACATCTCACCACCATCCTCAACAGAAAAGATCCCTCATCAACACTTTATTAAGAAGAGCGGAAAAAATCAGCGACAAACATCACAGGAATAACGAAATACAACACGTCAAAAACGCCCTGCAGAAAAACGGCTACAGTACAAAAGTTATAAGGAAGCCACGAGAGCAGAGAAAAGACGAAGACCAACAACAACCAGCAGGATACGCGTACCTTCCATACATAGCCGGAGTCACCGACAGGCTAAAAACGACCCTAGGGGAGAAAAACATCGCCACACGTTTCAACACGGTGACCAAAATCGACCAGCTACTCCCTCCAAATAAGGACGTGTTACCAAAACTAATAGCAAAAGGCATATACGAACTGAAATGCCAATGTGGAAAAAGCTACATCGGTCAAACAGGACGGAGTATTCAGTGCAGAGTGAAAGAGCACGAGAGAGACGCACGCCTTAGGCATATTGAAAAATCTGCAGTAGCAGAACACCTGCACCAACAAGGAGATCACCGCATAAGCTACAGCGACGTCAAGGTATTAGCCAGGACCAGCCACTACTACCCGAGGATAATACGCGAATCCATAGAAATAATGAAGAACACCAACAACTTCAATCGCGAAGATGGATACAAGATCAGCAACACGTGGAGGTTAGCACTACGAAGTCGTCATACAACGAACGACGCGATTCAGCGGAACGGAACGGTTATGGATCAGCAAAGCAGAACGGTTATGGATCAGCAAAGCAGAACGGTTATGGATCAGCAAAGCGGAACAAAGATAGGATATATAACGAGCAGCAAAAGGCAACAACAGCAGTCTTTAGAAATCTTCTGAAGAAGCTGACAGGATAGTCAGCGAAACGTCAAGTTAAATATCAACTACACGACATCACCCGAAAGACATTTCTACAATATTCCATAATTCGTCTAATGTCGCTGGAGATTTAGACTTTATAACAACCTCAACATCCCCCCATAGATTTTCTATGGGATTTAAATCAGGGCTTTGTGCAGGCCATTCTAACACTCGAATCTCTTTCTCCTCTAGCCACTGTTTTACGGTCCTCGCCGTATGTTCGGGATCATTGTCGTGCATTAAACCCCAGGTTACTGGAAGAAATTCATCAGCATATGGTTCCATCACGTTTTCTAAGATGTTGCGATAAAAATACTGATCCATTTTTCCTTCAATTCTGAACATAGGCCCTACACCACGCCATGACATAGAAGCCTATACCATTACTATTCCTCCACTGTGCTTCAATGTTTTTATAGTGTACCTAGGGTTGAATCTCTGATTGATGGGGCGTCGCACATACGTTTTTCCGTCAGCCCCAAGTCGGTTGTATTTGCTCTCATCTGTCCAAAGTACAGATTTCCAGAAAGAAAGCGGCTTTTCTTTGTGCATTTTCGCAGTAACAGTAATCTTCTTTGACGGTTTTTATTTGACACGAGTGGCTTTCGTATTGCAATAATGTAAGTTAAATTCCTTCAGCCGACGTCGTATTGTTTTTCTCGATATATCAATATCAAATTGTTTATTAAATTCGGTTTTTATTTGTGTAGCTGTGCGAAAAGGATCTTCCTGACTTAATTGACGAATAACGTTGTTTTACGAGGCCTAATCTTCCGTTTCTTTTTTTCTAAAGTTTTTACCGTCTGAATATGCTTTATCGCATTTTGTATTAATTTACGTGAACAATTTAATGTTCGTGATATTTCTGAAATTGATATGCCCTTTTCTTTCATGGTGCAAATTAACTCTCTTTTCTCTGGTGTGTAATGTTTTCCTCGTCCCATTATACCAACACCTACATTTTTGTTATTAATAAAACGTTAATTTTAAAAGTGGTAAGTATACCACTTTTTTGGTACAAAATAACTCGAACCGTAACACTATAATAAGATTCCGCTACAGAACCGACAACTGTGCTATTTATGTGCCTACTAGAAAAGTGAAATCATTTTTTTTTTAATTAAATGCCGAATTATTGTTCTGGAATACGTAGCTAGGGGAAGTACACGCAACCTTCTCGGGGACTCTCACGCTAGTTTAATAAAAATTTAAACAGGAACAGCTTGAGCGGTTAATTCAAATGAAATTTGATGCCTGTGCTATTTATGTGGCCGCCACTGTATACAGTAAGCCGTTTTATATAAACGTTTCTAAATATTCTATATGACACGGTCGGATTGAAAAACGCTTCTCCGAATTCTTACCTTTTAACCTTAAGCTACTATTAATATAAACATCTTTATTTGGAACATCGTCGTTGTCGCAGCTTCTGCCAAACGTTTAGCCCTCACCCTTATGGGATATCTTCAGGGCTGTTACTGCACACTCACTAGGGACTATGCGTTCCGGAGAGGGTTATTGTATAAAGTTTATTACTGGTCAATGGAGTGGAACAGTTACGGATCAATGAACCGAGGAGGTTCCTAAGTTGGGATTTCCAAGTATGATGTAAAGGGTAGCAATCGTCGCGGATTAAATCGCTGGGATACTTGAAGATTTCTATAAATTCACGAATTCTTTTACTACTAATAGTGAGGGTTCCGAAATAAAATGCGAGTAGAGTTAAATTTAATTTGGTGGCTAGTTTCCGGTCTATATTCAACCAGCGCGGACCCAGTTACGCGCAACAATCGCGATCGAATCTGGTAGACACCAAGGACTTCCTGATTGATACTTTGAATATACGGTAGATACGCTTTTGCTTACGGAAATTAGGATTAAATAAGATCTTCTTCGGAAATAAGATAAAAAACCATCTTCAAACCCAATTTCAAACTCTCAGACTACTTACCCGCTAAAGACCGCAATCATCTAGAAGCCCCTGATCTATCAGATTCTAAAGCGAACACTCGTGTTACTGGGTACGGAGACGGTTGTTGGAAATCTCAAATGATTAAACCTCCTAGCAACCGCCATGAATAACCTCTCCGCTCCATTGATCCGTAACAAGCCCTACATAAATCCCTTCGAAACTAATAGCCCCCAATCGCTGTGCAGTAACAGCGCCTACGTAACAGAGTTCTGCTTGTATTTGTATGCGGAGAATGCATTTATTATTATTGCTTTCAAAAAATCGCACCTCAATAATTTGTCAAGGAAACCTACTTTGTCCTTCTAAGCCATAAGCATTGTGTTCAAGAACACGCAGAAATTATCCCTTTTGAAAACCGATTGAACCTCAGCAAGTATTTAGTTTTCTATAAACTACTGGAATTGTCGACGATACGTTAATTACAGTCTAAATTCAGAGCAAACTCTGGCCTTCTTTACCTTTGATATAAGCAGCATTGTCGAAGCTTTCCAAACCTCTTGAAAAATTCCCATTTAAATAGATTGATTAATTATTTGAAGTAATTTTTCTTCGCCAATAATCGTGGTTGGAACAATATCATCTATACTGGCTTTGTTTTTCAATAAATTAATGATTACTAAAAGAATCCAACCCCAACCCTATTCCATCGTCATTTATATCCCGCGATCTATTGGATAATCAAGTCTTTCCACACCAGAGCAGCTCATTTCCGAAAATAGATCGGTTCATAAATATGGCTATAGCAAATAACCCCATAAAATATGCACGTTATTGTACATTTGGAAAAGACGTGCCGATCATAAGCTAAAGGAAGCATTTCTGATTTCAAATTAAATGAAAGTGTACAAGCGTCAAACATTAATTATACTCGCTAATTATCAAACAAATAACCCATAAACGACATTTTCTAGAAGAAAGATTATTGTTATACCGCATGCAATAAAGAAAAAACTTAATGTGTGTGACCTGCGTTAGATTAACGTAATCATTGAAAATTAACGATTTTGTCAATGAAAAAATATTCACATTAGCTTACATCATTAACTAATTGAATAATAAGCGGTTTTTCTTTTTTTCATCGAATAAAATTAAATGTAATATATTTCCAATAAAGCTTATACCATATAAGCGCAGAACAGTAATTAGTTTTTATTTACAAACGTCACCATGAAGTGACGTTAACGTCGTACAATAAAATGTATTTTTAGCTAAGATGTAACAACTGAGCATTAATGAAAAATGTTACTAATTTCCCTGATTGGAAGGAAGTGCGATTTATGGATTATTTACCCTGCTTGCCCTTTTCAACGGGATGTAATGGGATTTTACGTCCCTCCCACAGAAGCTGGCAATTCGATTCTTAATCTAAGCGTCAACTTACCTTATTCCCATGCCGAAATATTGTCTCCTCTAACGCTCGAACCCATTTCTCCCGTTCTTCAGCGTCTCTAGCTTGGAAATGAAACGTCTTGTGGTCCACTGTAATTGTAAACGTGCTGTCATCTTCGTCGTCTATTCCTATCACCGCCCCTTTTAGCCTGACGCACCCTCTTCTAACGCCCCTCATCATTTTCTCCTTGGACTGAAATCGAGCAGAAACGAAACCATTTTAAAAGCGTTCGTTAACGTTAAATAAACAAATAAAAAACACTAACCCGCTTTTTTTTAAGAGTCTACGACCGACATTTATTGGCAAATGGAAAAGCAACTAAACGAAAATAGCGCATTATTATGATTTATTTGCAAACAGTGTTCAAACACACCATTTTTTTCTAATTAAGCCTAGTGGCTGAATAGCGGTGATTTGAAAGCAAAAAACACTAAAAAGACGCTGTCGAAAACACAAGTACCATCACCCGGTCACATCTCTTCATCCGTCGACTACCTTTTAAGCTGCGGAAGATAACCCCGTTTCCACTGTGAAGTGTGCACGTAAGTTTGCTATTCAAACAGTAGTATGGTAGTTCACAATGTGGCACAAATATCGAATAAATGAGATGCAACATCAGATAATTTACATACGACAAACATCCCGACGCATGTTTGCGTTGTTCTAGTACTAGCTAGTATGTAAATGAGGCATACAAAAAGGAAAGAGAGAAGAAAGTATTCGCTTTAATACCCTTTTATTCTGTAATGAAATTATACAGGGAGTATTTGTAATATTGAGTCTAAGAGAAGCTATTTCAGTGAAATTATTTAATCCGGATCCGGCGTGCATATTACGTAAAAATCGGAAGATAAATAAATTTATTCTTAGTTGTACAGGGTTCCAATTTTCCTGGAATTGCAGAACTGAACCTACTGTGTAGATAGTAGAAGATAAACATGTTCAGATGATATAACAGACACCGTGAGCTATTTTTCAAAGATATTTCTGTATACACAGGATGATCCATAAATAGTGAACCAATAAGCACACTACCGTTCATATATTTGGGGACGACTAAGAAAAACTCCGAAAAATAAGCAAAATTGAAATATTGACAATTGATTGTGTTTTATATGAAAGAGTATACATTTCTATATATATGAACATAATTTATAACAGTATTCTCTTCTATCCTAGAAAAATTTATAACGCATTTATATTCTACCGTAGCCTCAGGCAAAATTCTTCTTAATCCCTTTTATGGGGTTATAAACGTAAACTTGAAAATATTGTCGAATATTTCCACAAAGGAATAATGTGAGATTCATAGAACACTTAGTACAACAAACAAAGCAGATATCGTCTTGTATTTAAAATAAAATCGATCTTGATAGTAGTTTAGTTTAAATTTAACTATCGTAATAAACGGGTGGTGCTGAAATGGTAAAACGAAACGAAATTTCCATCGAAACGCGCTTTGCTATTATTACTTTACGTAATGAAGGATACTCAATGGCAGTTATTGCGAAAAAATTAAAAATATCGAAAAATGGTGTATTTTACATTAAAACTGGTGGCGGAAACGGGTTCTTTGGATGATAAGTAACGTTCTGAACACAAAAAGAACAAAAAGCACAACAGCTGCTGAGAATCAGTTCATGGTTCTTGTTTCAAATAGAAACAGATTACTAACGGCTCCGGAAATAACGCAGCAAGTCAATGTTTCACGAAGAAATCCTATTTCGCATTCGACCGTGAAACGAAGATTAATTGCGGCAGGCTTAAAGGGACGAGTAGCTGCCAGAAACCCGCTTTTGAGAGTGCAAAATAAAAGAAAAAGCTTGCAGTGGGCAGAAGAACACAGACACTGGACATTCGAACAGTGGTGCAACGCACGTGAACAGATAAGTCCAAATTTGAAACATTTGACTCCGAACGGAGGACGTTTGTTAAGCGACAGGTTGGTGAAAGGGTTAGTGAACAGTGTATTTTACCTACAGTGAAGCACGGTGGAGGTAACGTAATGGTTTGGGGCAGTTTTGCGGGAACAGCTGTAGGTGATTTAGTAAGAATACAGGGAATACTTCGTAAAGAGGGCTATCTCAAAATATTACAAGACAATGCTGTACCAAGTGGGGAACGATTACGAGGTCGAAACTTTATGTTTCAAGAGGATAACGACCCTAAGCATTCTTCTCGTATATGCAGAAACTATCTAGCATCTCTGGAAGAAGAAGATCGTTTAAAAAGAATGATTTGGCCACCTCAGTCTCCTGATCTGTCGCCTATCTAAGTAATATGGGATGAACTGGACAGAAGGATTCGCCAAAAAGGAGTGACTAGTTCACAAGATTTATGGAGAAAGCTCCAGCAAGCATGGACCGAGATCCCAGCAACATTTTTGAAATCTTTAATTCTAAGAATGCCACGAATATGTACCGCCGTAATTAAGTCAAAGGGTGGACATATAGACGAAAAATCCGAATAGACCTAATTATAATTAGTACAACATTTCTTTTTGGAATATTTTTAGTCTTGTATAGTATACTCAATGTACAGAAGTAAATTAAATTACAAATGACTTTTTGTTTTTATTCGAATTAAAAAAACTGTATTTTTTAATTGTCCCCAAATATATGAACGGTAGTGTATGTATTTTACTACATTTTTAGTTTCTTCATTTAGAAATAATCCAACGTAATGTGGGTTTCATGTATACATTTCTAGAAGATTTCGAAATATTTGTAATTTTATAGTTTTCATTTACCTAAATGTATATAGATAGCGTAGGTGGGGGTAAATGTACGCGCGTTATGTATAACACCTTGTGGAGAGTACTTGAAACAAGCTAGAGATTAAACAATTTTATTGTAGATAAGGCATGTACTGGCCTATCAAATGCACCTCCAAAACTAATTTTAAATATCTTACTTTATCAATGAATCACTATTTTGGAGGTCTACACCAATGCGTACAATTGCCCCAGCAACGAACAATTCTAAAATAATTGTCAATTTCAGGAAGTTGCGGCCAAAAAAACATATTAAAATGCAATATTTATTTTAATGAAGTTTCTTAACATAAACAAACCAAAACATTAATCCAAATAAAAAAATCGCCAGCATATGGCACTGCAGCTTGCAGCTCATCTTGAAAAGCAACTGCGTTCTTAAATCTACATGAACTGGCTACTATTGTCTGCGAAAGTTTCTTGACAATGAAAGAATGCTTCTTCAGTTGTCTCAATTTGAATGTTTTTATAAAAACGTCCTTCAAAACCACCGGCATCAACATCTGTAATTTTGGCCATATAAAGTTTATATGAAGAACGCTTCCCAAACACTTTGGCAACAACGATATCACCCTTTTGTAAATTCATAGTGAGCGAGTCCCTTTCCTCAATGTCAGACTGATGAAAAATCTATGTTGCACTTTTAGATTTTAGAACCCTAGCCTTGGACCTTTCTTCTGCTTTTCTCTTTTTTCACATAAGCAGCTTTAAATTTCTTTCTGTAATTTCTATTTGGAGTAGATGTCAGATAAGCTGATTTAACACCGTTCCTTGAACGTTTCGTTGCTTTCTGGATCTTGATATCAGATAGAGACGCGTAATTTGTTGTACAGGTTTCTCATTTGCAACATCCTCAAGTCCTCATTGTTTAGGTCTTCTTCACTAAAAATATTCCTGTTCAATGGAAGGTACCAGCAGAATTTAACCCTTTTACGTCAATTTCAATGTTAGCAGTTCTGGAGAAAGCAGTATTCAAGAGCTAGTTCAAAAGCTGTGACGGATTCACCAAAGTGGAATGATACCCAATCATCAGTAATAGCCATGTTTTGATAGGCTTAAGAAAAACATTATCACTATAAGAGTAAGAGGGTGAATGTGATTGCTTTTGGCAAAGTCTATTGCTTCGAGACTGTTACGGGAAGCGCAATTATCAAGTAATTCGTGTAAGACTTACGAACTGTTTTAAATCTAGCATTATTCCCGAACACCATGGGTTCCTTCAAGGCAGATCCATTGAATCCATATACTCTGAATGTATATTGCCTGCCATGGACGTCTAAGTTCCGATTCAAGTAGACTTCGTGTATATCGATTTCAGCAAAGCGTGTAAAAGTGTATTTTCGATTATCTGCATTTAAGCCTAAGCAGCAAGCAAACAATTTCAATGCTGATCAAAATCAGCAAAATCCGCCTTCCCAAAGGAAACGTTTTTTTAGTTCAGTATACAACTTTTTGATACAACAAATGCACCTATTAAAAGGCGTTATCTTCATCAACATTTCATGAGGTGTTCAGGATGGAACTTTAATTGAAATTCATCCCATAAACTTTTAAAGAACGTAGATTACCTTCGGAACCTTGCACCTTTGACTTGTCCAAAATACGTTAAATATTTTAAATCGAGGGTGGACAATTTTGCATCAGCAAGTTCCGAAATTCGATAGTTTCTAACCAGGAAACTAAATACTAAATTTCACCTTTCTAAATTAAAAAATTACGAGGCTCCCAAACGAACTTCCTCTATTTTACCATCGAGGGCTAAGTTCCCAAAAATTATGGCATGCCTACTGAATTTCGTGTTTGTCATTTCAACAGTTTCGACTCTGCATTGATGATTCGGACAATCAAGCCTTTTCTCCTTATTAAATAAGGATTTGTATAATATTCTAATTTTTGCTTGAATTAGGCGGCGCTGGGAACGAATCCGTTATCTTTAGGTGCTCCCGGTAAAGAAGGGGATAGTTTCATATTGGATATGACCTCCACAACAGCTGTAGCTGTCGGCAAGGTTAGTTAAAATTCATGAACTTTTAAATAATAAGGTCACGTCTGTTAAATTTAAAAACTTCTTTCGCACTCAATCATATTCTTTCCTCGTTAACTAATCAAGTTAACTAAGTTTTTATATTTGCAGATGTATGAAACAACAGATAATGAAGAAAATTATAATGTGTAATAAAT
Source organism: Marronus borbonicus (assembly GCA_902655005.2). Taxonomy (NCBI): domain Eukaryota; kingdom Metazoa; phylum Arthropoda; class Insecta; order Coleoptera; family Scarabaeidae; genus Marronus; species Marronus borbonicus. The sequence goes on along the minus strand of LR737414.1, from coordinate 1,486,413 downwards.
ACACCTTCAATCAGAAACCTCCACGTCCACCTCCTTTTTTATACTTTTCTAAAGGCTGCCCTGAAGATAAAAATGTCAAAAAAAAACGATGAAATGATTTAATAGTTATTTTTTACACATTTGTACTTATTATGAAAAATGCAGCATTCTAGACGACTGCCTTCGATACATACAAGTACCTTTACTACAGTATATCGAAGGCAGATACGATGATATAATTTGCAACAGTTATTATTTTTGCAATTTCAAAATTCATTAAAAAAATCTATTACTTACATATTACTATTAACAACGATGAAACCATATTACCAGCTCCGTAACCATAAGTTTAAACCAAACAACCATTCATGTTAGCTACAGCCTGGTAAGAAGTTAGGACAACTGGGGTATTGCAACTAGTCAATAAGATGGTTAGTGGGAACGAATATTTTTTAAACAAATTCATCCGGTCAGGTGAACCAAAAACCAAACAAAATAGAACAAGTAAACCACAATCATCGTTTTGGATTGAATCATCTCATAGGACCAGTTATGTATGACGATGTGGGAAGATACTTTCTTCGCACAACGATATTTAACTAAAGTAACTACAGTATTTAAGGTGGCAACAAGATAACGCCGCGTAGGCTCGCAACAGGTAATTGGAAGAATTGCTTAAGCCAAGAGTTTCTAAACCGATGGATTGCAAGTAACATCTTCATAGTGTTGTACTACAGACTAAAACAAAAACTAAATGTTAAAATAAAACGTAATTTGTAATTAAAGTCTATTGTTACCGGATCATAAATTGCAGCTTTATACAATCGTGATTATCACTGAATTGCAAATGGCCTTGCCAAAAGTAATACTAATGAAGGAATAACAATTTTTTTTGAGAAATTATGCACACGTCCGATCTAATTGTAATGCACACTTAACGTGAAGGCATGTTTGCATTTTTAAGACGAAATTGTCAATAAAAATTTTCGAAAATTCCACAGTAAAATAACAGATCACAAAACATGTTAATGCTTAACCTGCATACCTTTGTTGGTTTGGCAACTATTTGATACCTACATGGTGGTAATGTAGCGATAAATAAAACAGTTTCTGTTCGTTACTGAGTAGTCACCGCGCAAACTTCTTTGGACAAAATCGGCTCATATGTGCCAAAGCATCACATCTAAGTTGAATGAGGTGTATGGGGATTCGACGTCTAATTCTATAGTAAAAGATCGGTCAAATTTGAATGGGGCAGGAATCCTTGACGACGTAAGAACAGAAAAGATATTGCTGAAACATTGTAATAAGCGCATTAGTGTGCATTGTAAAATAAATTTTAATTGTGAGTCCACGTTGTTTCGTGAACAGTGTACAGCGATATCCGAGCCGGGCCAGATGAAGCAAAATTTACCAATTCTGGAATTTTTCATAAAAGAACGGGATATTATTGGAGTGTACAGAGTCCCAGACAAAATAAGGCAAAGCACAGAAAACAACAATGCTTGTTATAACCTACACCCGACATAACCTTCCATACACCTACTACCCGTACACCTTCCATACACATAAGAGGGAATCAATGGGAGGTTATTCATGCGTCTTTGACCTAATGTGGCCGATCCTTAATGATAACAAATCATATTTGTTTTTAAAAAGATTTAAAATATGAAATAATGTTTGTATTGGGACACAAGTTTCCTAACTTAAGTCGCTGGTTAGAAAAATTATATCGGCTTGAAATGCATTTTTAGTCAAAGTATATCGAAAACTGTTGTCATCAACATGTTATAACATGGTTGAAATCAGAAAAAGACTCTTTCCAACGGTAACAAAATCCAATATAGTGCCGGTAGAAAATAAAAATGTTGATGATGACCAGAAAGATTCGAAACGTCATACAAAAATGTCGACTACAACATTAGATAAAATCGAGAGTAGCCATGAGAGTATGACTTTAGTTTTTCTCTGCAGGGCGAAGTGCTATTAAAGGCAAAAGAAAGTTAGCGTTTTTCTTTTTTTTTTACAATCTCGAAGCAAGATCACCATGGTGAGGATCGAAAATGAATCGGCCTGTATATAGCGGCAAATCTTTATGCGAATAAGATATCTATTGGATATCAACCAAATGAGATGATTAACGTAAAACCTATAAAACAAACATCAAATGAACTATCGTTACGAGAATGTACCCGTCAGTTCCAACCTTGCGCTAGTGGGGATACACGGGGGCATAAAAACCAATCAAATATCGACCTACAGAGCCTCATAACTCTTACTCTTACCGCCGAACGTTTAACAGCAAAAAAATCATCGATAATTTCCCATTCGTCGACGGTTTAAAAGTCGGCTGAGGAAACGGCAAACTTCGATATAAGATTTAAGCATTTGCATTGAATCGACAGTGGCGTAAAATATAGTATATAAGTACCCCGTCGGTTGCCGGTTAATTTCTCGCACAGCGTCCACCTTGGCAAGACATCAGAGGCTCGAAAATGCGCAACGAAACAATCACGACCACGGTTTTCGAGGTGTACAATTTGGTTTTCAAAAAATCGGCAGGTAAAACGAAAGATTTGAAAATTAAACTTGAATATTTTTCAAATCACGATATTGCAGACCCTAGAGTGGAGAAATGGTTGTGTTTTGGTCATCCTTTCGGAATGATAACGATTATATTGATCTACCTCTACCTAGTACAAGTTTATTTCCCGAATTACATGAAGAATAGGAAACCTTACAATATACAACGACTGATCCAAGCTTATAATCTGTTCCAAGTGTTCGCTTGCGGAGCTCTAGTGTACAAAGTAAGTCCACATTTTTTTTTAACGTAAAAATAGAGCATGTAAGATGAAACATTTTTTAATGCTGGCACTATTATCAAAATTATAAGACTGTAATTTGGCCCAGTTTGCCAGCTTGAGTACGGCTGTTCTTTTTTTTTTCTTTTTCTCCGGTACGTTTACATTTTACAGTGAGAAAGGGGTGAGAAGGTTGTTGATTCAACAAACTTTTTGTAACATTAACAGGTGGTCTCATTTGTGTACAGCCAAACAATCTTTCTATATTCTTTTAACAAAGTGCAATAGTTGATTTTTTTGTTGATTTAATACATGCCCTCTGATAAAACAACAACAAAAAAAATGTCAATAGAAACATGTAGTTACACAAGCTGTTCTTAAAAAAATAATAATGTTGCCGTAACTGAATCAAAATTATCGAACTGACTAATATTGTTGTTCAACCAAGCAAAAAAAAATAAACAAAAGAGTTTTTGTTGATTTAACAAGCGACATTCTCTGTGTACAAAGAAATAAAATTGAAAAAACATATTTACATTAGGTACATTCTTAGTAATCGACTTTAAGGGGGAAATTTGAAAAAAAAAGGATCCTATCATACATTTTTACATCAATATTTGCCAATTTACATGTACGAGACTACGTACTTAAAAAGACGTGTATTTATAAAAAATAAATCAAAAATAACCATATTTTTATAAATTTTTAACTTATACTAAAATCGGTATCATATTGAAAATTTTTAAACGCTAAATTTAACATTTTTTCTTTAGAAAATGCAATTATTTTTTGATTTGTTGCAAATTGTCCAAAGAAAATAATTGCCAATCAAGCAACACTAATATGCTAAATTCTATTAATAATACCCACAGTGACGCTCATACACCAAGAAAGGTACAATTTATATTTATACCTTAACCTTAACCTTAACCTTAATATTTAAATTTTAAACAATATTAAATAGAGTAATTTAAAAAAATGAGAGAATAAGAATAATTAACATCCTTTCTATCTCGACATCCGAATGATCTAGGGGGTTAGGTTTGGGTCCGTTGGTAAGATCTCGACGAACCCTTTAAAACTAAATAAAACACAACTGCCTAGCCCTAACCGCTACATGCCTAAATTGAGAAATCTAGAACTTTGAGGAGTCACAGCTCCTAAACTGAAAGAGCTAGAAGGTTCTACTTGGATAATTTTATATCGGGAAGGAAAAAAGTCGACGAAAACTAAAGTGACGTCGATTTCAGGTCTCGTTCTGAAAGTGTTGTTGGTTGTCCGAAAACTTCAAAATTCCGCGGTTAAAAATATAGACAAAAGATAAAAACGAGCGTGTTCAATTTTCGAACTTTTATATTTTAGTTGGTCTTCACAGACTCTGGTTTTTTGGGGGATTGCTCTAATTTTTCGCAGAAATGGATTGATTTTTACTCTGTTCGCTGTTATTCGAAATTTAAACGTTTTCAATTGGGTGATAGTGACCTAACTTGAATTAAATAAATGTTCTATTCCATAATTCCTTGTACAAAATAAAGGTTACCAACCTCTACCACGGACTACGGTGAATTCTTCACTGGATCTCCTCCACAGATTCCCCAATAATACATCATGGAAAGCCCGTGAAAATCTTTTACATGTGCAGTACCTGGTTTGTGTCGCTGCATTCTAAACGGCAGGCATGTGTTTCTTGGCACTAAAGGGCGGCGGAAAATGTCAATGTTATGGCATTAACAAAGAGGCAACAGCGATACAAGGTAGAGTTAAAATACTCTCGAAACCGCACTGATGACGCCGGGTAGGCAGATACGTGTCGTTTCTTTGCATTGCGTTTGCCGTAAATGATTTCAAAAATACTATCAGGAAGCTATCTTAGCATTATTTTGTTGGTTATTGTTTCTACGCATTTTCTGATGTGTTCTGCAACAACGTACTGCGTTTCTTTGCGCTCCTTTGATCTGCGTAAGTTTCGACTTGATATAAAGCACGCAATAAAGTTTTTATAGATTTTGTCTCTTTTCGAAGTGCTCCTGTTTTGTGAAATAGATTTGGAAGGGTACAAGAAAAAAACATTTCATATATTTTTTCTTTTATTTATCCTCATACATGTAGAGTGTTGTAATATACATATTTATGTGCTGCAATATGCATCCAAGGAGTTCCACTTTCATGCACTGTACAGAATTTACGTAAAAGCAACTAAATCTTGTATGTTTATTGAAATCATTTTTTGTCTTTATAATTCCTTAAAAGAATTTAAATATAAATCAGGCAATGTTAAACGAAAATACGAAGGCAATATCGCATATTCAGCAAGTTTCTCGCACGTTAAAGAAAAGGAATTGTACAGTCCAAGATAATTGTCAATTCTTAACCTTTTGTCACAAAACACTTTGAATGGGTTTTCACGCAGTCCAAGCATACTTCATAGGGAAATTAGTTATTAGATTTATCTCATTGTTAATCAATTCACAAAATTCAACATGTTAGAATAAAATGGGTTTTTAAGGGCGTTTTTCTTCGTTCAATATCCGATGTACGGAACCTACACCGAGATTATGAATTAATTGACGTGTAGAAGAATATGGATTTTCGGTGGCTTCCAACAACACTAATTTTTTTATCCTCATTAGTCGTAATCTGGCGAGCTCCAAATTTAGGAAGTCTTCCCGTGACTCGTGTGCCTATAGCGCTTCAAAGTACGACTCACAACAGGTTGAGTAATTGGCTCCATATTTAGGTACCCTTCATTGAAAAAGACAGACACTCCTTGGTGTTCTCGTCGTTCGTTAAATAAAAATCAGAACCCTAACGTTCCGCGTACCACGCATTCAGAATAGTCCTCTGGAGCATGCTCACTGCATTTTACGTACTATTTTGAAGTTGTGTCTCTTGTATTTTATTAGGAGGAAAGGAGAAACCTTCGCTCTTCTAACATAAACAGTTCTTGCTTGTCTGCTTCCAGTCTTCCATTATCCAGTTTTTATGTGCTTCAACGTTTTTGCCTGTTTCTCCGCCAAAGTAAAGGTTTTCTTGCTACAACTTGCACGGTCGCAATTTATTTCTGCGTTTAGTCTTCCACTTAGTTTGCTTAACAATTTAATACGCTGTGCTTATGTAACGTTTTTTTCCACTTGTTGGTTTTCGTCTAGGCATCTGAACAACTTTTAACGAAATTGGTTCACAACTACAGAATGCACATGCAAGCAAGTTTATTAAAAAACTGAGGAGTTCTTTGATATGAAGAACACTTCTTGGGGTAGGGGCAGATAAAGTTTATGGGTTTAATAGGAATACTTTTGTTACGAAAATAACTCAATTAAAGGGTTCATAAATTCTTATAAATTGCGATAATTTGCTTAACCCTTTCGAGCCTATTGGGTCATATGTAACTCAGCAAAGTTTTCACACGCAAACGCAAAGTTCACTCCTTTCCATTTAAAATGATATACTACATTTGATTTTTTTTTCAATAAAGTTGCATTTCGACGACTAATGGGTTATATTTTTCCCACTAAAAAAGTCTGACTGGGATATATATGTCCCATACAAAATGGCGGACTTTTTTTTCGAATAACATTTTAAGGTGTTTATTTCACTTACCTTCATCTTGTTGTTGTTTAAAAAAATTACAATCTAATCAGGATTTAATAATAAAAAATCCGGCTCGAAAGGGTTAAAGCATAATAGTTATTTAATGAATGTATAAATCAGCATTGTTTGAAATATTTGCTTGTAAAAGGTTGTAACCCTGATAAATTACTGATTATACGGATATTATTCATACCCAAACGCAACGGTATTGCGCACATTGTAAATTTTGCAATGAATTACATTCTCTTTTGCCTGTTAAATATTAAAATTAAGTAAATGAAATTGAAACGAAACAATTAACAGCATTGCTTATGCGTTTTTTGAATCTTTTTTTAAAACATAATATCCGTTATAAGGAAGTTAATTTTCGACCATGACAAAATTGTCGAAACCATGTAGGATGTGTAATCTTACAAATAACCCGTTGTTTGCTTTTCGCCAAGGCAATATAGATTTTTTTTTAACTTTATTTACTTTAGGAGTAATTTCTCGAAAACTAACTTACCTAACAGCTAATCTTTCAAAGTAAATACATGAAAATATAGAAGATTGAGGACGCATGTAGGTTAAACCGATTCGTAGAATTAATTGTTTGGATAGCCGTAGAAACTAAATTTTTCAGTTTATTGGCGATAAAGATACTGGGGCAATAGCAGAATACACAGACTGCTCTCAATATTGATGTGTTTATTGGTTGTTGAGTTCGTACATCATTTTAACATGAATAAAATAATAATTAATCAGAAAAAAATAAAAAGTTGAATGTGGTTCTATTGTTTGATCGGTCTTTAATTTTTATAAAAATTCTTCGAATTTTTTAATTTAATTAATTAATTATTGACTGCGTGAAACCAAGCAAGTTTAACGTTTCTAAAGGCATCGATATTAAATTTGACAGGAAGATACGAGGGTAGTCTAAGAAAAGTTTCTAGCTTAGCACAGAAAATTCTGTCAAATTCACGTTATTTCTCAACATACACTCCCCGACAAAAACTTACGCGGTACGCGGACGCGGTAAGATGTTTTAAAGGTTTTAAGGGTTACAACATTTCTTTGCGAAACTAGCAAGATATATTATTAAGTTTTTATTCATAAAAGTAAAATAAACTTAAAAATATCTCCTCCAGTAATATATGAACTAAATAATAAATTATTACTCCAATGTTTAAACAATTTCTGCGACAAGAATTTAGACGCTCTGTTGCAAATGTAAAACAAAAATCAACAAATGTGTGATCAGTAATGCGTAGATCCTCCATTATTCTTAATCACTTCCAATAGTCTGTTATTAATAGATTTATATAAATTTAACACAAGAGGGATATTCTGCCATTTAGTCACTATTGAAGTTTTCAGTTCCTGTACCGTGAAATATTGACGGCCTCCGCCATAAACGCGACGTGCCGATTCACCCCACGTTTTCAATAATGTTTAAGTCTGGTGACCGTGCCGGCCACTGTAAAGTTTTAATCTTTTTCTCTTTCGACCATTCAGTAATGGTTTTTGCTTTATGAATTGGCGCGTTATCTTGCTGAAAAACAAAATTGCGCCCGGCCCATTGGTTTCTAAAATGTAGAAGATTGTCACGCAATAAGTCTTTATACGTCACAGATGTCATTTTGTTTGTGCAAAACACTATCCCACTTTTATCGCGAAATCCAATCGCTGCCCATATCATCACAGATCCACCCCGTAATTGTCTGGTCATTTTCACTTTTGGTTCCTTTCTCAGATCATGATAATAGTGCGAGTACCCATCCGCTCCGTCCAAATTAAAACGTTTCTCATCGGAAAATATAACTTTTTCCCATTGTTTCTTCCAGGATACGTGTTCTTCGGCACATCTCAACCTCGCTTCTTTGTGTTTCACCGAAAGTGGCGGTATTCTCAACATTTTCTTCCGTGGTACTACCGGTGATGCATTTAAAATCCTTTGAACATTACGCACGTGCGTTTGTACCCCCGCCTGTTCTGCAATAACTCTCGCAGACGCAGAAGAATTGGATGCACACCGCAATATCATGCGTTTATCCCGCTCACTTACAGCTTTCGGTCGCCCTTGGCCTTTTGATTTGCCGTAATTTTCCGGATCTTTTAAGAAATTTCTAACGCAATGATCACTTCTTCGTAACCGACGAGCAATTTCCTTCTTACTAACACCATCCTGGTGCCAGGCTAGAACTTTACCCCCTTCTATTAAGGATGATTGCTTTTTTCTACCCATATCGCAAACACTTTATAAAATATAATTTCTCGTGGTGAAATGTGTACACTTTACCAGCACAACCACTGCATATAAAGAGAAGTATCAAATTAAAACATTTGTGGTTATATTAATGTAATAAATGCACGGGGTCTAAATTTTTGTCGCATTTAAAATTCCTATTTTGATCTGGGAAAATCTCAATTACCCCTCACATAAAGCAATAAATACCCAGAAATATCTATAAATGGACTATTTACATAACAAGTATTAATAATCCTCATTTACATTTTACATAAAGTTTATAAACCTTGTTTCGTAAATAGAAACGATACCGCGTCTATGTTTTTGTCGGGTAGTGTAGCTCCCTTGTAAGTTTATACACTTCTCACAGCCATGCTTCAATTTATTTAACGCGTCCAAATAGTAGTTGGCATCTTATTCTGAAAACAGGCGTTTACGAACGTGATGGTCTCTTCATTGGATGAAAATCTCTGTCCTTCGAGCCAAACTTTGTTTACCGCCGCTCCATTAGTTATCCGTTCCGACGTTATCAATAGTGTTTGCAGCTTTTCGCCGGCCTGGACGTTCATACTGCCTGCCCAAGATTTCACTTTGGCAAATAATAGTGCATAGTTACCATAAACAGCATCCATCTTGGCTTTAAATTCGTAAGCGTATTGCCTTCCAAAAGTATAAATTTAGTAACGGGTGGATATTCAATTTTTCTATTTTTACTGGGAAATTTTCAAAGCTATCTTTCAACGCATGCGCAGTTATATCACTAGAATATTTTTAACGGGTAAAGCCATTTTCATGTTGAAGCTTGAACAGATATAACAGAATATATTGTGCGTTTCTAATGTTCGGAAGTTCAATTACGAAAAAAAAAACATTCAAACTAAATGCACAACATACTCTGATATTTACCTACTAAATTTAATGTTGATATCTCTAGAAACTCGAGTGTATTTTATAACGCATATATTTGACATACTTTCTATAAACTCCTTAATTTCTTCTAATTAACAAGTATAGCCTTTGCTTGGTTAATATAATTTTATTTACGAGAATCTTTATTTGGGACACATTTTTCTTATTTAGATATTGACCAATGGATGGACCATACAGGATACCTTAGAGCCTATTAGCCACGATACCACGCCAAAGAATATGAATACTTTGTACTACTGTTGGTATAATTTCGCATTGAAATTTATCGACCTATTCGACACTGTCTTCTTTATCTTGAGGAAAAAGCAGAACCAAGTCACCAAGTTGCATCTGTACCATCACTGTTCGACGTTTTTCTTCGGATGGCTAACAACGCAATTGATGGGATGTAAGTAATAATTTAGTTTTGGACGTTACATAAAGAGGTCGAGGATATTTCTAAATGTGGGTAATAAATGTACTAAACATGGCAATTTCCTAAATTTCGAAGTTTAACAACAAAGTAAGCTTTAGAAATTAACAAGATTAAAATGTAATCGATTTCTTATATAATAATGAAATCCATCATGTTATCAGATCTAGATAAACCGGAAACAAGTTATTAAAACTGATTGCTTTAAATCAGCTACTTACGGGTTATTTCATTCAATTGTAGGTTAAATTCCTGATCGGGATTTCTGTTATCAATTTATTGGGTATATACGAATTTGGTATGTGTAATGGATGCATATCAAATTAAGGTTACATTGTGAGTGAAATCGACTTAAAAAATCATATATACTGTAACCGTATAGGTTGCAGGATTGCTGAAGTATTGGGTGGCCTACGCCTGACCTCTTCCGGTGTCGAAAACCTCTCGCTACGCAATTAGGTGAAAAGTCAGGCGAATACGAACAATAAGTCGTTAATTTAGTACTATTCTCATTTAAATAATCGACTGTTCAATGTGCTGTGTGAGAGCTGGCGTTGTGGTGAAGGATGACATGCGCCGATATCTACTGTTTCTTTTGATTTCATCGGACTTGAGCAAACAAATTGTTGTACAATGCTAGCTAGCAATAGGCCAACTTTTACGGAAGAAAAAAAAACATTTTTTTAATCAATGCCCAAGGATGTCTCCATCTCTCGATATGTCACATATCGATCCGCTTCGATCGTTTCTCGCACAACATTGATGTTGGAGCAGAAAGAAGTCGATCGATACGTTCTTGTCGAGTTAAGCCGAAAATGTTCGCGAGAAATGTCCATTTTCTCACTAAATTTTTTTAAACGCTATTAATATTCAACTGCGCAGTCTACTATCAATTCCGGAAATTTTGCAAAACTATTGGGCGTAAAGGGTGAGATTAGAAGATTAGAAACCAAAAATAATATTTTCGAAAACATTATGCAGCGTGTTAGAAAATTACGATTAAATTTAAGAAGCGTCAAAACTTAATTTTCTTAAATACAATCACCTATTTTTCCCTTTCTTAATAATTGCTCTTTGGATATCTCTGAAGTTGGACGACATTTCAAAAGACTATATAAGCTACATTTTCACTGGTGGGTATTCTCTTTTTTGGAAGAAAATTATGCTACAATACATTTCTTCGTTTAATTTATTCGTATTCGTATTATTTAATACGTAATTAATATGACATTCTTTTGTACTTATTTAATTTTCATAAGAGCAATTTCATAAAAAAGATAAAAGATAGTTGTATTTAAAAAAATCAAGCTTTGACAGGTTTTCCATTTGAAACCTTAATCGTAATTGTCGGACACGTTGCGTAATGTTTTGGACAAATTCATTCGGTGTCTAATTTTACCCTATATGGTCAATAGTTCTGCAAAATTTGACTTTTCCAAGTTAAACGCTCTCGCAGTTACGTTGTTAAGTTAAGTTGGCAAAAAATGGCCACGTAGTTCTTTCGTCAAACATTCTTTAAAACTGAACTACCAATTCGAAAACGTAATAATATTAATTTATTAGTCCAACAGAATGATCCAAAAAAGGCAAAAAAAATACAAAAAACGAGACACAACGATAATACAAACACTGAAAAAACTAGAAGCAAAGGTATAGGTATAAATATTCACCAACGCAGGTCGCAGATTAGGCTATTAGAATTCTTCACAGCAATGTACCAGCGAAGCTTTAAATAAAATGTTAGCCCTGGCTGTAGGAATAGCAAGTAGTTGGGTTGGGGCTACTGTTCAGCCTCACTTTTAACAGTAATCCTGGAGCGTCGATCCTGGATGAAGTAATTCGATTCAGCGAGTGATATGATACCGCACCTCTTCAACAGTTGATCGTTCTTCACGCCAAGATCCCGTTTGTCACATATAGCTCAAAGATTTTAAGAATTTGTGCTGAATCCGTGTCTCCATATTGCTGAAGCACATTTGAGTTTGCTCAAGATCAATGCGAAGAATAAAGATTTAGATGTAGTATATAGGTGTTCTATTTCAAATAACAAGGTTGCCAACTGCTTCCGATATAACCCGAAGCCTTGGATAATTGAAAATATTTTAGTTTAATAGTACACGTACAATGTAGCCTCCTTCATATATCGATTGATATAGTTCTCCGTAACGAACCTTGATGAATGTTTTTGTCAGTTTTTCAACTTTTCAACTTCAGCTGAATACCACGTCTTTAACATTTCAAGCGTTTCTAGCAGACGTTCTTTCCTGTAAAGCGTTATCTAAGCAAAACCTTATAGAAATTCACCAATTTTAATTTAATATGTGGCTTACTAGTTCTGAATGCAACAGCCTGTTAATGTGACCTCATAAGCAATTATTCTTTAGGAAATAATATTAAATGTATGTTCATTGTAGCTCGTCCGAAAAAAATGAATTATAGACACAGAAAATTACTATTTATATTCTATAATTAGTAAAGTCATTATAGCCTACAATAGAGTAAAATTCCCAATACAACGGAGCGAAATTTTCTTTTTACTAGCAGAAAATTAAAAAGGAAATAAAAGAGTGCGGACGCAAATTAAATTTTACGCCAATTACTTCAAATTAGCACAATTTTATATTTAAATAAAATACACACAGCAATTATGTGACAGATTATTGTTGAATAATTGGCATTAAATATTTCATAATTAGTGTACAAATATTGAACAAATAAATGAACGTAACCTTCGCAATAAAAATTGATCTTCAAGGGTAAAAAAGATTAATATGGGCTAGTCATCACATATATCCAATCAGACATACCCTATTTGCGCAATTTTAAGTTTTTGAATATTTCTAAGTATAGAAAATGAAGTATCTGCCAGAGAATTAAGCATTGGTAATAATACTTAAATAATGTACAAAAAGTAGTATTGCAAACCAACCATTTCCAGATGATATGTAAAGTCTGCAACAATTCAACATTGCATCATATATCGTGATTGCATTAAAGTATAGAGAGATGATTTTAGTCAGCTTAAAATATGTCCACCATTTTAGCCAAAATTAAAAAAAAAGGCCTTTGTTGAAAATAATTATCTCAATAAAGCTTATTATAAAAGTTATCAAACGGATCGGTGGTCCAGTGGTAAGGGTGGCCTGCACCTGACTGGGCTGTGTGTTCGAGTCCCGCTAGGATCAACAAATTTTCTTAGTAGATCCGGTACACTCCCGAGTCACCATTCGCAGTTCGGATACAATTAACTGCGCTTCACCCTTTATGGCGAGGGGTGACAGTAACAAGGCCACGGAACACTTTACACACACAACTTATAGACTAAAAGGCTCCTAAAAGCTTGAAAAAGCTTATACTATATTATATATGCTTGGTCACCAAAAACCAATTTATTAAAATATACTGGGCGATTCTTTTTAGACCATCACCATTCATTGGAGATAGACAATAGATTTAATTTTGGAGAAGATGCGACTCTTTCTGTATATGGTAATTCTTTTTTCAAAATTTTCGATTACTTTGCTGCACAAATTCGCCAATAACCAATAGCAATAGTCTATTGAATCTTTAGTCTTAGTCTTTGGACTTTCGCTCACACTTCCATTAACCCTAGCGATACTTTCAGCCGAACGAACATTACGTTCTCGTAATAGTCTCTTGATATCAAAGACGGAAGCAGTCCATTCAAATTTAGCAATTACACTCCTAATTGCTGTATCGCTAGGCATAGGATTTCGAATAAGAACAACGCGAATTCGACGAATAGTGTTCATAACAGAACGCGCATTTTCCTAATGAGTTTGGAGAGCTTTTATGCGTTCTTCGAGGGTGGAACGCTGCAGTTTTCTAGATGACGTAAGTGACAACGTTTATGGATAATACAAAATTAAATTCCCCAAGTTCATGCTGGACACGCTTTATTTAGTAAAGAGAGGTCTACAGTAACGGATAATTTTACCAATTTTTAATGACCAACTTTACGCAAATAAACCTTACCTATTATGTGGTTCCACACAATTAAAAACCGGGTTTGATTTAAACAAAGTAGGCAAAGCTGGAGAACTCTATCGTCTATGCGTAGAACCAGCAGAACTCATTTTATGCAAATGTCTTGCTGTCATTCACAAACGCCATTCTTAACACCTGTTGTATTGAAGACAATAAATGGAATTTAGTTTTGTTTTGTAATACTGCTATTATCAATAACTTCTGTTGCAGGTGGCATTACTACGTTCACAATCATCATAAACAGTTATGTACACGTCCTTATGTACACCTATTACTTCCTGTCGACTCTAGGGCCAGCCGTTCAACGAATAATATTAGTCGTTAAACCTAAACTCACTTTGATACAAATGGTAAGTTTGATATTTTCCAAATTCCTTCATGTTCCATGAATTAACGTGTAAGTTTATGTATATCGTTCTTCTTAACAGGTTCAATTCTGGATGCTGGCCATCCATTCCATAACGTACATGAAGTACCAAAAAGGGCCCTTATATACAGTCATAGGATACCTCTTTATAAGCAACTTGATCATAAACTTTTCAATGTTTCTAAACTTCTATATGCGAAGTTATAAGAAGAGCAAGAACCTATGAACAGCGATAAATACTTATAAGAATTTATATTTTAGAATTATTTTGTATTTATTTAATACAAAAAATAATATTTTAGTAATTCCTAGAAATAATTTTATGCCAAACCATTTTCCACAAAGTGATAAAACCAGAGAAATTGGTAAGTAGTGATAGGTATCCGTGGAGAGATTAATTTATTTCTGTGCCTTTGTATTAACATACAAATTAATTAGTTATAGTACCCTGTACCTACGAAAAAGTAATATTTTGTAAATCCTAAGAAATAAATGGCATTTCATAAACAAATACATTCCAATTTTAATTTAAATTTTAATTTAGTCCATTGTTAACAATTTGAATACAATCAGTGATCGTAATACCCTATGTTATTATAAAGCCTTGAAAAAACAAAAACTATTTTTAAGGAGATTTCAAGGATACTGTTTGTAATTAAAAAAAGGTGGTGATTTTTGTTGCCACGCAGCGGCGCAGATCGTACAAGGTCGGCCGATGTTATATGTACACTACCGTTCAGTGAAGTTCGGTCATACAATAAAAATCTATTATATCACACTGTATACAATTATTAGTACATAAAATTAGAAAAATATTAAGCATACACTCTTTTCTAAGGGATTAAAGCCATAAATTATTATGTAAAGTAGAAATATTGCGACAACCAGAATAAAGTCCCTTTTATTATCATTCCAAGAATTTCTCGGAAGTACCGATCTTTTGAAACGGGTCGTTTGGGGATGATTAACGAACAATACATTTAGGAAATATACCGCAGTATCGCTCTTGTTCATTTATCGCAGGCGTAAAGATATAAATTTGCTTCATTTTACTGTTAAACGTGTGTTGGTGTGCATTTGTCGTTTTTGCACGAAAGTTTTAAGAAAATTTACTTCAAAATGGCACATGGCAAGCCTACCAGTGTAGAAAAACGTTCACGCATTATTACGCTGTTTGAAGAAGGATATTCGGGGCGACAAGTTGCTGAAAAAATAAATATGAGAAGTTCAACAGTAAATGACATCATAAAGCGATATCGGACAACTGGAACTATAGAAAATCGTGTTCGTCCCGGAGCATCTAGGAAAACAACAAAAGCTGAAGATTTGAGAATTGTATTATTAAGCAAACGCAATAGAAAATTAACAGCGCCACAAATAGCAGCCGAAGTCAATCGCGGCCGTGAAGAACAAGTTTCGGCGAGTACGGTAAAACGTCGACTTCAACAAGCGGACCTTCATGGGCGCATTGCCATTCGAAAAACCTTATTACGTCGGGGCAACAGAGCAAAACGGCTACAGTAGGCCCGTTCTCATCTAGATTGGTCGTTAGATGATTGGAAACACGTGCTTTGAACTGACGAGTCAAAGTTTGAGGTTTTTGGGCAAAATCGACGAGTTTATGTCCGAAGATCTAAAACCGAAAAGTGATCCCGAACTGCATTGTACCTACAGTGAAGCAATGGCGTAGTTCTGTGTTAGTATGAGGGTGTTTCTCCTTTGCTGGGACGGGAGATTTATGCAGAGTGCAGGGTGTAATGAGGAAGGAAAATTATTTTGCAATACTCCAAAATCATCCAGTGCCATCAGGATTGCGTATAATAGGCCGTAATTTTACATCCATGCATGACAACGACCCAAAACACACTGCGTTAGTGTGTAAGAACTATCTAAAGGAGCAAGAAGAACAGCACACCCTGAAAGTAACGACATGGCCCCCACAAAGTCCAGATTTGAACCCTATAGAGTTGTTGTGGGATGAACTGGACAGGAGGATCCGAAAAATATGCCCAACTTCGCAAGAACATTTACGGAATATTCTGCAACATGAATGGATTAATATTCCACAATCCGTTTTAACAAAACTTATCGAAAGAATGCCTAGAATAGTTCGAGCGGTGATTAACAGCAAAGGAGGTTTTTTCGATGAAAAAAAAATATAATGTTCAGTGTTATATTAGGCCAGAATAACTTTTTATTTATTTATTTTTTGTCTTTTTTACCTCTACATACAATAAAATTGCATTTTGTTTTTAGTTTCGTTTGTTTCTGTAACCTTTTCATGTTTTTTACCAACCGACC
>LR737414.1:1429844-1451337 GCA_902655005.2 Marronus borbonicus | reverse complement strand
GGCCCTTAGAAATCTTCGTACAATCTTTAAAGCAAATCGCCACTGAATTAAGAATGGCAAGACCTTCAGTGGCAAATATTGTTAAGCACTAGAAACAAGGTGGAATCATCGAAATTTAAAAGAAAGCTGCTGGTACACCTGAAAGCGAACGAAGCCAAAGAAAGTTGGTCTGGATCTGCAAAAAAAAATCGCAGAAGCTCCGTAAGAGCAACTACGCCCCCAAAAATCTGCGTAATGGTTTTAATGAGTTAGAATTTACAAGGTATTCAAAAATATGCATGACCCAAAAGAAAACCTTTATTAACTGCTGTACAGAAACGAAACCGATTGATTGGGGCATAATCAGAAGCAAATTGAAGTTTTGACCATTGGAAGAAAGTTATTTCAGCTATTTGTGTAAGACATAATCGAAAACGCGTAATTAAAAATAAAGGAGCGGCTTCCCATAAAAATTGTGAGACCTGAAGAAGCCCCATATGATTGTGGGCGAAACGTCGAGTTTTTAATTAACCATGACAGGGTGTAAGCACGAATGCGTTTAGTTTTGAAGAATACAACAAAATATTAGCTTGCTACGAAGAAATTCTGTCATCAAACGAATTTGAACTGCAGTCCTATCAAATCTTCTTCTTTCTTTTTTTTTTTTTCATTGGTCGTAACTAAACAAAATGAATGTTTATACCCCGACTTAAGCGATTTTCTTCGGATATTCCTCTTACGTATCTTCGGAATATTATTGTATTTTGTAATAGCTCTATAAAATTCTCTGCTTTTAATAAGACTTGATTGTACAGGTTCGCTTATGTTGTTTTATTGCGGCCCGCGGAAATGTTAAAGGTACCCAATGTGGTTCTCGTGGCGAAAAGTTCGGAAACGTCAGGTCTAAGTGCGCAAATTATTGGTTCTTGAGAAGGGCTTTCCCTTTAAATTTTACTTTTATATCGTGCAGTTAAAATGAGACTTCTTTTAGAATCTAGAAACAGAACTACTATCCAACATTAATTGTGCCATTACACGAACGCTATTAAAAAGTTTAAACATTTTAACCGAGGATACACGTGAGAATACACATGTCACTTAAGCTCATAAACAATACTAAAATTTAAAGAGCAGCGTACATAAAAGAATGTAAAAATGTACAACTACCAAACGAAAATAGCATCAATCATATCATCACGGAAAAAACCATCCATCTATGCGTGTAAATAAAAACGCCATTCGTTTTATATAAATACCTACCTATGTAAGTACGTAGTTTAATTGATGAATACAACTTGTTCGGAGTAATCGTGGTCAATAGAATTCCTAATAGCCCGCATGCGTTCGGCGTCGAAAATTACAATTCCGTCAAGATGTTAGGCATCGTGCACGTTAAATAAACAATTAATCAGCTCTATTAGTTACACCCATATCGGCGTAATTTTGTAAACAAGCACTCAATGCATAATACGCGAGGCTGATGCGTATGCCATTTACGTTTGACGTCTAACGTGTGAGGTTATGATTTGTAAGAATTCGTACTCACCGTGTAATAGGATAATATGCCGGAATTCTCGTCCAAAACAAACCACCGATACTGCCAGCCTTTCATCACGTTTGTCCATTTACTCAAAGAGCCTTCCATCACGGCCATGTTTCAAAATTATAACTGACATGAAACGTCAATGTTGCCAACGTTTACAGAACTACATTAACCACTTCAGATCTCCAATAACCCTGATAAGAAGATAAGAAGCCAAAAAAGGATGATGGCTAAAAAATGTATAAATTTAGTCACACTTATTTGTTCCCATGTTGACTTTTATAGAAACGAACGTTTATCCATGTTTGCAAATTAAATCACCGGCTCCATTACACCACAGAATATACACATGCGACTCTCTATGGGGAACAGTTGAAATTCTACGACCTTGAAGTAAATCTTATCACCGCCAAATTCAAATTTAAATTATACAATTGTACACTGCCGTTCAGTGAAGTTCGGTCATATAATAAAAATCTATTATATCACACTGTTTTTTATTAATTATTAATACATAAAATTAGAAAAATATTAAGCACGCACTCTTTTCTAAGGGATTAAAGCCATAAATTGTTATGTAAAGTAGAAATATTGCGACAACCACAATAAAGTCCCTTTTATTATCATTCCAAGAATATCTCGGAATCCGCCGATCTTTTGAAACGGGTCGTTTGGGGATTTTTAACGAACAATACATTTAGGAAATATACCGCAGTATCACTCTTGTTTATTTATCACGGGCGTAAAGATATAAATTTGCTTCATTTTACTGTTAAACGTGTGTTGGTGTGCATCTGTCGTTTTTGCGCGAAAGTTTTAAGAAAATTTACTTCAAAACGGCACGTGGCAAGCCTACCAGTGTAGAAAAACGTTCACGCATTATTACGCTATTTGAAGGGGGATATTCGGGGCGACAAATTGCTGAACAAATAAATATCAGAAGTTCAACAGTAAATGACATTATAAAGCGATATCGGACAACTGGAACTATAGAAAATCGTGTTCGTCCTGGAGCATCTAGGAAAACAACAAAAGCTGAAGATTTGAGAATTGTATTATTAAGCAAACGCAATAGAAAATTAACAGCGCCACAAATAGCAGCCGAAGTCAATCGCGGCCGTGAAGAACAAGTTTCGGGAGTACGGTAGAACGTCGACTTCAACAAGCGGACCTTCATGGGCGCATTGCCATTCGAAAACCCTTATTACGTCGGGCCAACAGAGCAAAACGGCTACAGTGGGGCCCGTTCTCATCTAGATTGGTCGTTAAATGATTGGAACCACGTGCTTTGGAGTGACGAGTCAGTTTGAGGTTTTTGGGCAAAATCGACGAGTTTATGTCCGAAGATCTAAAACCGAAAAAATTATCCCGGACTGCATTGTGCCAACAGTGAAGCAAGGGCGTAATTCTATGTTAGTGTGGGGATGTTTCTCCTTTGCTGGGACGGGAGATTTATGCAGAGTGCAGGGTGTAATGAGGAAGGAAAATTATTTTGCAATACTCCAGAATCATGCGGTGCCATCAGGATTGCGTATAATAGGCCGTAACTTTACATTCATGCATGACAACGGCCCAAAACACACTGCGTTAGTGTGTAAGAACTATCTAAAGGAGCAAGAAGAACAGCACACCCTGAAAGTAATGACATGGCTCCCACAAAGTCCAGATTTGAACCCTATAGAGTTGTCGTGGGAGGAACTGGACAGGAGGATCCGAAAAATATGCCCCACTTCACAAGAACATTTACGGAATATTCTGCAACATGAACGGATTAATATTCCACAATCCGTTTTAACAAAACTTATCGAAAGAATGCCTAGAATAGTTCGAGCGGTGATTAACAGCAAAGGAGGTTTTTTCGATGAAAAAAAAATATAATGTTCAGTATGTTATATTAGGCCAGAATAACTTTTTATTTATTTATTTTTTGTCTTTTTTACCTCTACATACAATAAAATTGCATTTTGTTTTTAGTTTCGTTTGTTTCTGTAACCTTTTCATGTTTTTTACCAACCGACCGAACTTCTCTGAACGGCAGTGTACATACTACGTTATTCGTTATCTCTTAGATATCATAAGTTATCGAAACGGTGGGAAAAGGTGTCCATTAAAATAAACAAAGATATTACAACTTAGTTGGTTTGGGCTGTATCATGATTAATCGAAAACTCCACGGTTTGCACACAATCATATGGGGCTTCTTCAGGAGAGGGAAAGGTTGTGTTGAGAAAATTCGAAATCAAACAGTTCTGTATTTTTCAATATTCAAATATTTTAAAATAGGCAAACGATCATTTCCTTTAAAACATGGTCGAAATCATTTACAATTTTCTCCCTCTCCGTATAAAAAGAAGTTTGTACAATGTAATTGTTTGAAAGGAAATGAGTTAGAATTTTATTGCATCACTCTTCCGTAAGTATTTTCCACGTTCTAGTGTTTAGGTTTACCAAAATATACCCAAAAAATAAGTTCCTGCTATAATAAATATAAATTCCAAAAATACTATAAATAGAACCACCAACAGCATGCGCATGCGCTAAAAATTAAATTCCCAGAGTTTCTATTGTGGTCCAGCGTTGGTTGTCAGCACCTTGGTCTTCCTTCCTCCAGTACCATTATCTTCGTAATCCTGCTGGGGTTTTCTCTCCTGGGTGTGTGGGTTTCGAAGCCTTCGTCCTGCAGTCCTTTCTCTGATGCGCTCCGAAAAAAGAAAGATAAGTATTACTATGCTGTATTCATCGTGAATGATGATACTTTTGCCAGCCTACTAAGGTACTCGTAGGCGATCTCGTGCCTTGCTCCTGAAGGGGTTCTTCATGGCGAGGTTCTCGCTTGTTTGCGTCTTCTCAAAGAAGTTTTTGTTGAGCCTTGCAAGGAATTCCTGCATCTCCTCAGTCTCGTTTAGGTATATCAGTGCGTGGGGATACGTCGTTTGAGGGTCTGACTGCACCGAGTGCCCTGTTTTATTCGAGCTCTTCTGAGATGCTTTGCAAAATTTAGACTTTTATTAAAGATCATTCCAAGATACTCGATCTTATTGTTCCAGTCGATCTCAGTCGCTCCGACTTTGATCTTGGGAAGCGGACTGTGGTGTTTTCAGGCAAATGCAATCGCTTGCATCTTCTTGGGATTGATCGTGAGTCCCTGGACGTCAAAGAAGTTAAAGATTTTGGTCAAACGCGCCTCCGCAAGTTTGACCGCCAACGTGTTCCGCAATGTTGCCAGGATTGCTTTGTCATCTGCAGAGATGGCGTTTAGCACTCATTGATCATCTGATTTTGGAATATCCATGATGTAGATTGTGAAGAGAACTGCGCCTAGCGCCGATCTTTGTGGGACTCCAGATAGAATGGCGTGATGGTCTTGAGGAGCCTTGGCGGGAAGCTGGCCTCCTTCATCATCATGTCGGATCTTATCGAATGCCTTTTCCAGATCCAGGGATACCATAACAGTTGTCCTGGTTTCTATTAAAGGCAGGAACTGAAGAGTTGTGGAGTGGTCTGATCTGAAACCTGGTTGCTGTCCATGAGATGGTTATCTACAAGACGTTCGTTGATTCTGGGCAGGAGCAGAGATTCTAGAATCTTGCTGAAGGTCCCAAGTAACGATATCGGCCAATAACTGTAAATAATAATATCTGGATCGGTTTCAAAGCTGGGATAATCCTGGCAAATTTCCACCGGATCAGGCAGTATGTTACTCGGAGCGCTACGTTGAATATCTGCGTCAGGTTGACCAGCAATAGAGCGGTAGATTCTTCAGTGCTCCTTCCGTTATATCATCTTCTTCGGGGATCTTTTTGCCCGGCATCCGCTTGATTACCTGCTGGACCTCTCCGGGAGAGATTACGATAGGAGTAGTCTCCATATCGTCCATCTCCTACAGGATGGCCCTATTTCGGTTCTACAGCAAGATTCGTTTAAATATGTACCATACCTCAGTAGGCCCAACCCCCTTGTTTGTTGCTTAGCATTGGTATCATTGCTGTACGGTGCGAGTATTATACGAGGTTCGTTCAGAAAGTTCATTCGAACGCGGCAAACAATTCGCGTTTTACTGGATATCAAGCAATAATACGTCAGTAATTACAATAGTCAAAATTCTCGTCATATTTCAAGGCAATGTTCTGTGTTTTCTTTAAATTCTTCGTGTTTTTGGTAACGTTGTCGATCTTAGGAACATTACCTGGAGGTGAGGTTTAATTTTTGCGATTATCGTAATGTTATAAACATTAACCAAGCACATCTCACAGGCACAAGTTATGAGCCACCTAGCACTGCGCGGTTTCCATTAGGAGATGAGGATTTGAATAATGATATACTAAAAAACCCGTCTATACTTGAAAAATCACAGAAGGACTTTAAACAGTACCGGTCAAACTGCGCTCGGGGTGCTTCGGCAGATTTGCAAGTTCGTAATATTAATAAGTAAATAAGTCTCATCAAATTTATATGGAACGGGATTACTTCTCGTTATCATCTTTTAGTTTTTAATGAAAATTGTATTATTATTATAATCCCTTACTCTCGGCTACATTAATTGTAGCTTATTACTATATTCACTCATTTAAACTGAATGAACGAAGGAACAAACTTAACCTTTCATTTATTATCTTTTCTAATTCCGTGCAGGATCCCCATGTTGCCTGTTGCAGTGATGATAAGAGTCAAACGCCGAGCGACATTCTATTCACAACGAATGTATTAAAACCGAGCCCAGAATTTTCCTGCAAAAGATGCGATTTGCAAGTTAAAGAGAATAAAGGTAGTGTAATTGTGCATTGCTTCGAATGCTACGACGTAGATAAGGTGCGTTCGATTCTTGTATTTAAATCTAATCGTGTTTTTGTGTGTATAATTTATTTTTATGTAGAGCAGAACTAGGGATATCGTCTATTTAACTTATTTTTTGGAAATTACGAATTACCCTTAACGAATACCGCGTTTCATTAATTGGAAAAAAAACGGGATATTGCTTCGTTTGTGCACAACATTGCAGTGAGTGTTGTTGATCAAATTGGAAGAATTTGAACAAGAAAATTGTTTTTCCTGAGATTCCGTGAATATCAAAAGAATAGGTATGTTAACTTGTGCGGTACTGCATATTTTATTTTTTATGCTCGTTAAATTAATATACTTTGACATTCTTAGGTTAAAAATGTTGTGTCGAAGATTATCCAATTTCAAATTGAATACCTATCACATAAGGCAGCTTATAAGAAATCATTCGGCGATAATCACTAAGACTGATATTTCAGAAGAGCATGCTAGTAACGATATAGCAAACTTTAAAGTAGGAGAAACAGTACACGGTTTTGAGGTTAAAGATATTCAACCGTTGAAAGAATTTAATATAACTGCACTTAATTTATTACATTTAAAAACGAAAGCTGAATACTTACATCTGTTTCGAAATGATAGCAATAATGTATTTTCTATAAATTTTCGAACGACACCGAAAGATAACACGGGATTACCGCACATTTTAGAACACATAGTACTATGTGGATCGCATCTATTTCCAGTTCGGGATCCTTTCTTTAAAATGCTAAACAGGTCATTGGCAACGTTTATGAATGCAATGACAGGGGCAGATTACACGATGTACCCTTTCAGTACACAGAATTATCAAGATTTCTGTAATTTACAAAAAATTTATTTAGATGCTGTGTTTAAACCGAATTTACGTTATTTTGATTTTCTCCAAGAAGGATGGAGGTTAGAGAATACAAATGCACAAGATGTAAAATCGGATTTAATTATTAAAGGCGTCGTCTATAACGAAATGAAAGGAGCTTTCTCAGAGAATGATCGTATCCTCGAGCAGAAAGTATTAAATTTAATACTCCCCGATCATACATATGGAGTTATCTCAGGCGGTGATCCAATGAAAATACCTGATTTAACATGGGACGGTTTAAAGAATTTCCATAAACTTTGCTATCACCCAAGTAATGCTCGATTTTATTCCTATGGCAATTTCCCTTTAACAAACACATTAAAATATATCGACGATACGTACTTATCGCAATGTGATTATCAGAATCAAAATCATACTGTCGTACCCCCTCAAAAACATTGGACGGAACCGAAACAAGAGCATATAATGGGTCGGTATGATAACCTAGGTGAGGTCTTTGAGAAACAGAACATTTTAACAGTTTCGTTAGCTATGGCTGATATTACGAACATTTACGATACTTTCGTTCTAAGTTTCTTAACAGAATTATTGATACGTGGGCCAAATTCTCCCTTTTATAAAACAATGATCGAACCAAACTTCTCCGGTGGATTTATCCCATCGACAGGTTTCGATACTCAAACAAGGGATTGCATATTCACAATCGGTCTTCAAGGATTAAAACAAGAAGACTTCTCGAAAGTAATCGATATATACGAAACAACAATCGAGGAGGTATTAAAAAGTGACTTCGATGCGAAACATATAGAGTCTGTTCTACACCGATATGAAATAGGGATAAAACATGAAACCTCCAACTTCGGTTTGCATCTGCTTTTCGGGATAATCTCAACCTGGAATCATAGCGGAGACGTAATTAATGCTTTACGGATCAATACCCTACTCGAAAAGCTGCGAAATGATATTAAATCTGATAAGTTCTTCTTGCAAAAGTCTGTAGAACGATTCTTCAAGAATAATAAGCATCGTTTAGTACTAACGCTCTCTCCTGATAAGGAGTATGAAAAGAAACAATTAGAAGCCGAGAAGCAGCTGATTAAATCGAAAGTCAGTGGTTTAACGCAGGAAAATAAACAAAGTATATACGAAACTGGTTTGGAGCTGTTGAAAGAACAAGCTAGTCCGCAGAATACTAACATTCTCCCTACGTTAACAATGGATGATATTAGTGATGACATCGATCATGTTAATCGTGAAAAAAGCAAGTTCGGACCGGTTCCTACTCAACTAAATAAAGTTAACACGAATGGTATTACATATTTCCGAGGTATCATCAATACATCCCAACTAACCCCCGAGCAGCATATGTTACTACCTCTTTTCTGTTCGATAATTACCAAAATGGGAACAAGGAAGATGAACTACCGAGAATTCGACAACCTGGTTATGACCAAAACTGCCGGTTTGGATGTTAGCGTACATTTTGCAGAGAGTCTGTATCAATTGCACGTTTACGAGCCTGGCATATTACTTTCTAGTTACTGCCTAGATAAGAACATAGAAAGTATGTGGCAATTGTGGCAAGACATATTCAATTTGAACGAACTTAAGGATGTAAAACGTTTTGAAACCTTAGTGCAGCTTTACATGTCGAATTTGACACATGGAGTGGCAGATAGTGGTCACGCCTACGCCATGCAATCGGCAGCTGGGTTGATTTCAGGAGCTGCGTATCAGAAAGATCTCTTAACCGGCTTACAGCATATCAGCTATATGAAAACACTAGTTAAAACGAAAAGATACGAGTCCATATTAGCGGAATTGTCGAATATTGCAAAGCAACTGTTCGACAAAAATAATTTGAGGTAAGTTCTAAAATGTATTCTTTAGTTAATCATAAATACTTACTTGAATTCCCATTCATTAGCTTACCCTGAAAGAGAACGGTAGTTAGATTCTTAACCCTTTGGCTGTTGTAATTAAAGTTAACTGGTTCTTTGCCATCAATACCTCTTCTGTGGCGTTAACTGTGAAAGAAAAGTTTCCAGCCTAACACAGAAGCAAGTTCTTTTTTGTCACATTCAGTTTCTTGCTTTGCAAAATAGGCGACCCCAGATCTGACGTGTATTTTGGCGATGAGCACTTAACACCTAAATAATTATTGAAAATTACGTCACTGTTTCAATTCTCACAAACAATTCCCACCACAATTTGTAAATTTTTGCCATGGCGATCATTGAGGTGTGACCCGTTTTGGACATAACGAACTTTTATGATCAAAATAATCCGAGCAATCAGTCTTTCAAATTTGACGCATATTTTTGAAAACATTCTAATCATCTGTTCTTTCTTACTATACAGGTGTTCCTTAAACATTCTACAAGAGAATAAAAATTCAGTGACAAAAACCTACGAGAAGTTCATCAACGACCTCCCAGGAAACACATTCGGAGTACCCAACGAAACGACGTACAACACAGGCAAAGTCTGGGCACCAACGGACGCGGTTAATTGTCAACATCACGTCATAAACGTCCCAGTTAATTTCTGCAGCAAAGGCATACTAACCGTTCCGTATACAGAATCCGATTATGCGAAGTTACGCGTCTTAGCTCGACTATTATCAGCCAAATACTTACATCCAGAAATCAGGGAGAAACGGGGAGCTTATGGCGGCGGAGCTAGGATCTCGACAGATGGCGTTTTTAGCTTTTACAGCTATAGGGATCCGCAAAACTTAGAAACACTTAATGTTTTCGATAAGAGCTATAATTGGTTGCAAAAGGAGATCGATCAGATTACCGAGCAAGACATTTTAGAAGCTAAATTAGGCGTATTTCAAGCCGTAGATGCACCTGTCCCTCCCTGCAGTAAGGGAATGAGAGAATTCCTTCTGGGTATCAATCCGGATGTCTTACAGAGGCATAGAGCTGAGATAATGATCGTTAATCGTGATGGATTGAAGAAGGTTGCCGAAAAATATTTCGCCAAAGATACTGCAGCCTCGACTAGTAAAGTCATCTTAGGGGCGAAAAGCAAAAATTTGAACATGAGTGGTAGAACGAATGAACTTTGGACTACTGTTGATAACGAATAGATAATGTAGTATAGTATGTGTTTGACTGCAATGTTGTGTATGTTATTATTTAATTTATAATCAAAAAAATTACTATTCTAAATATTTCTTTAATTTTGATTCCCACTGTATACATTTTAATCTTCCAATAAATATTATGCATTGTGGAATGTAAAACTCACATATCTTATCCTTTTGCCATAGTTTTAGATAGAAACAAATACTTATAAAGTAAATACAGTGTGTTCAAATTGTACACCTACTGCTTGCTGGATGAGCGTCCTAAACCACTCGGTGGTCTAGTGGTTAATACGCCCGCCCAGTAAACGATAGGTAGGATTTTTTCAGATACTTAATGCTTAACTTAACGCCGGAAATACCAAAGAAATTACATTTACCAACGGTAGCCATTTTAACGTTACATAACATGTTTATTAGCGATTATTACAGTAATAACTAATTTAAAAATCCAGAAAATAAAAGTTTGATGTGTGTATAGCATTGTTTGGCAAGTTCCTGACTTTATTTGTTTAATAAAATAGTGTTTTTGGCTGTCTGATAAGGGTGTCTTTTTGTCGCTATAACTGTTATCAAAACTCTTCCAATTCTTACTTCGAAATCAAAAAAAAAAGAACAAAATCTAATTAGAATAAAGGCATTTATAAATGTGGCATACCAACACTTTGTTCATTTATATATGTGTCAAAAGTCATCCTAAGTGAAACTGAGAGAATAACAATGGTGAAGAAATGGATAACCTTTTCAATGACGAACACCCAAAAAGTATTACTCACACTCAGTTACTCAATCTAGTATGAGCAAAACTTCACGTGTTTTAGACAAGATGGGTCATGATTGCGATTAATAAGGACCACTGAAAATCCTCTTTTTTAGGAACGTCGATGGTCTAAATTCTAAACCATAATTAAGTAGATCTTGATAGAAACTGGGTCGAGAGTAGCACTTTTTCAAATTCGCTGATAATTAAAGCTGGTAGTTCTGATAATAAAAGAGAAAACTTAAAAAAATCCTGTGTGGGTCGCTTATTAAGCCGCGTAATGTTTATGTTTCCATGACGGATTCTTTTACAAATGCTCTGTAAAAGACTAACGTTGCATGTCAATCGTCGCAATAGGTTGAAGCATTTAATATTCGCGATTTCCGCCACATCGAAAGCTTGCGCAGAGACTTCGAAAAAAAATCATTGCGTGACTCCCGCAGCTTCGGGACCGACCGTATTACCTAAAGAGGCAAGAGGAACTACTGTTTATCGCGTTGCTCTTCCAAACCATTAACGCGACGGTGGAGTAGAGATTTGGAACGCAAGCCCGTATACTTACGTTTATTCGCCCCCGCGAAATAAAATAAAAAAATAGTTTTAGTCTACTGCAAGCTTTTACTTCCAACATCGCTCGTCTCGCCCACAAACGACCCCGTTTCTTACTGAGGACGTCACTAGCCGACGTGTGGCTATTGATAGTACAGCTGTAGACCACTATTTCATAAAATTTAAACACGCTGTATAATAAAAGTATTATAAATAGGTAAATTGTAGCCTTAATTGGTGTGATTTAATCAAAATTTATCATATTTCCATCTTGTTAACAATGACAACTAATTGAGTTTTTTGAGAATTCAAGAACTAAGGCACTGCGCTTGGTAATTGATCCAAGAGTTCAGACAACACAGAATGGATTTTATATAAATCGAGTAATGTACGAGCTGCGTTTTGAAATTGTACAATCAAAAAATATGAAGTTAGCTTAGCTAGACCCTTAATGTAAAAACAACGTCTCTTGCTAAAGAAACAAAATAATAATTGTGTGTCTAAAAATTTTGCTTTGCAGCTAATATGGCACTCCCCCAAAACTATTCTTCTTTCGAAAATTATATAGAAGATTCTCTGATATTTTTAAAGAAGTATAGTTGGATATACAACTCGCCAAACACGCATTTACTATCGAACAGAACTCTGCAAGAGACCTCATCTGACTGGATCGAATATTTCAAACAGATATCCACTGCAGGCTTAAATAAATTAGCTTCAGGTGAAACGGAGGTATGACAGATGTAATAGTTTAAATATATACAGAGTGAACCAGAGTGATCCACCCTGTATAATTCTTATTCGATATTTGAAACTTTACTGCCTTAATCTCACTTTAACTGTTAACTACAAGATGCTACAGAAAAATCTGATGTTCTATAAAACATTTTTCATTACAGGAAAACGCTCCAAAAGGCCTAAAACAATTCTTTGAAAAAATCAAATCCTTCAATCCTACGTTTCAGCGTTATACTAACGAAATTAGCGTCAATTTTCCGAGAAATGCCCAAATTGCGCCTAAAAAAAAGCACGAAATCGTCTCATTAATTCCCTTGATCAACGAAGTCTGCCAGAAAACCAGTTGCGATGTTGTAATCGATATTGGATGCGGCTTAGTAAATATACAATCATTCTGAAGTTAGTAGATAAGCGAATAAATTGACGTTGACGTTTTTAGGGCTACATTTCCGAAATTTTGAGTCAACAATTTAATTACAAAACTATCGGGATAGAAGGATGCTCCAAGAAGGTGTTATTAGCCGAACAATACCAAAAAAAATTCTACTCTAAGAGATCCTCGAATAAAGTCGAATATTTCGAACACATGGTGACTGACGATTCTTTTTTGTACATGCAGCAACTATACGCGGGGAAACTAAACACTAAAGGCAACGTTTGCATCATTGGGCTACACGTTTGCGCCGATCTATGTGTGACGGTATTAGATCTATTCAAGAAGCTCGCTTTCGTCAAGGCTATGGCGATCATGCCATGCTGTTACCACAGAATGTCGGTTTCTGTCGGAGATAATTCGACGGAATCTTTCGCAAAGTTTCCCTGCAGCCGGACGTTTCGAAAGAAGTACCAGGATATGAACGGGGAAAATTTTTTAAAGAGGACGTTCATGAGGATAGCGGCGCAACGCAGTAACGAAGTTTGGAAAGATTTGACCAAGGATGAACACGAATTTCGCGGAAAGAATTGTTTGTTTAGAGCTATAGTTCAAGAAATCGTATCTGAAGGTAAGAATACATGTTAAACGACTAATCATAATTTCTTTCTCGAATTTCTTCCAGAAAATTGGAGAATAAGGCGCTTGAAACGAAAATCCGGCTTACGCATGGACGAATCGTACAATATCAAGTTAGCTGCGCAGAATTTGCAGGAGACCCATCAACTTTTAACGCAAGATGGCGACGTTATCGATAACAAAACAATCATTGAAAAAGTTTTAAGAAAATGGAATTTTTACAAGGACGATTATATTCTTATTGAAGCCATTGTCGTCTTACAAAATACCCTACAGAGTATATGCGAAAATATACTTCTTCTCGATAGGGTCGAGTATTTAAAGGATGTGGGAATCAATGCGTTTGTATGTAAAGTTACGAACGATATCATATCACCGCGATGTTTTGCGATTGTTGCTACCAAGAAATAAGAAGTAGGATAAGATATTTCTAAGCATTTAAGAATTAACATGTGAATTGTTTTCCTTTGTTATTTATTATTTTTAAGATATATGATGGATACGTGTCTGTGATACCATGTTTCGCGAAAGAAAGTACTTAAATAAAGTATATTTCCTTTTAATTAACGATGTCTATAAGTATTTATAATATTTATAACACCAATTGCAAGTATTCATATAGGCATCGTAGTCTATATGCTTCGATAATATTCGCCTCTGGCATGGTTCACATGCTGGGTTACCATGATCAGTTAGTTTCGCCTTTGGCGTGGTTCACACGTTGAATTACCGTGCTAACTGTTGCCTAACACCTTGCCCTCTCCTGAAGGAGACCCATATGATTGTGGGCGAAACGTCGAGATTTCGTTTAACCATGACACGGTTCGAACCTGGAACACGTTTAGTTTTAACTGACTCTGCCAGTGGAAGCCTACGTTATTATAATCATCGCTAAGTTTAATCGGTTCCATGCATGCATCAAATTAGCAACAGCATCTTTTATTGTCAAATTTTTTTAATGTTTGTAAATTGAAGCCATGATACTGCGAAGAAGTCTACTTCTACGATATAATTTTGTAAATCTGATAATTTTTTGATCCATTGGTTAGATAAGAGGGATTATATTTGGCTGAAGGTACATTGATGTAATTTGCCCATCTTCACTCTGTAATTCTCCTATTGGGGATGTGATGGAGCATTTTCCAAAATAAGTAGAGTTTATTTATTAACTCCGGCATCTAAGCTGATTTGGAGTAAGCATAGTCCACAGGAAGAGAAGCTCTAGGATTTTTTGCCTTACCAATGACCGATGGCTTGACTATGAGCTTCCATTAGCATTAGTACATGCTAAAAATGTTGGTCATTGCTTCTTATGTTTTCTGTTTGGAGCAGTCTTCTCTTGAGATAAAGCAAAAGTTTTCTTTGGTAGAAGCCTCCAATAGAGAGCTGATTCATCAGCATTATATAACTGATCAGTTGCTGTCCAGTTTTTATTTTTTAATTCGACTAGTTTTGGCTGAAATGATCATTTTTCTCCAGCAGTTTTTAAATATCGATTTCCGAATCTTTTTTTAAACCTTTGCAACCAACCGTTACTAGCAGTAAATTCATCAACAGAATTTTCTTACGTCTCCGAATTGAATGCTTTTGCCTTTTCTTTCATTATATCACCACTGACCATAACGTGTTTACTTCTTTGATTCAAGAACCGTTTGAAATTTATTTTCTCCATTTCAGGATGTTTATATCTCTTTAAAGTTCTTTTTCTTCACCGTATACAATATACATTTTTCTTTAGTTTTGTTTTTACAAATCGTGAATTTGGCAACTACATATTTTTTTGATAAAGTTGCTATATTTGCACCTTTCTTTCATTCCTCAATTATACCCGTTTTTTCACGGAGTGTTAAGCACTTCAGCTTTCTTTACAACGACATGACGTGAAATGTCGCGATTCAACGCTTTTCCAATCAAATAGATGCTGTAAATCGAGCTGCATTGCGCAAACAACGCGTGTCATATAACCCGGGGAAGTACAGCAGCATCAAGCATGTGGTGCGTACCGGTACGGGGAAATCCCGCCACGTTATGCTAACCTGTACAACGTTCAATATTATGAAAATGTGTTTTGAAGATAATATTTGTTACTTTCTCTTAAAGAAGCAAAACAAAAATTATGGTTTAATTATTTCGTCCATATGTACCAAGCTAATTTATGTATAAAATTCATTATTTCTGCTAGCCGCATCTAACGGAATGTACCTGAACTACAATGTCGCTAATGTTTAAATTGCAAAACTATGTATTAATAGACACTAATTTCACAAAATCAGTGTAAATGTAATTTATTAATGCTTCTACATCCTCATTTACATGTTTCGCAGCATTTTATTATGATATACCCATTATATAAGCTTGCGGAAAGAAAGATATTCTCCGAAGAGAAAATGTAAAATATCACAAACATTAAACAAAATATTTCAAATTTGTTTGTGCTGTCGATCACTGCCTTATATAACTGTAATCACGAATTAAATATCATTTTTCTTCCGAACTTACTTTCGCATCGTTCATTTATATTTCCCGCTTCTTCTGATATCAGGTTCTTGAAAACCTTACCTGCATTACCAACTTTGAACGCCCGCGAAATTCAAATTACTATTTTAGTTAACTTTATTTTTTCAACTTTCAAAAATTTATTTATCGTACCATGCGAGATGTCTAACATATAACAACTTTTTGAATAATTTAACAAATCCCGTAATTAATACATTCTATATTGTGCAATTTAGTAAACCCTCCTCTTATAATGACAATGCAAGTTATGTTTTCATGAGATACATCTGACATTTTATCTTGTTGTTGGCAGTGGATTATTTTCGAACGACGAACGATAAAAAAAAAATGCGAAGTGGGACGCTGCTCTTCGAGCTAAAAGTGTAAAATATCTTCAAAACGTACATACCTCTGCATGTTTTAGAAACAACCATGGTAGAAGAAAGTCTAGAAAACAAAATTGGTAACGTAGAAAATGAAAGTGTGCAAGATGAAAAAGACGAAAATAAAGAAGTCCCTCCTATGAAAAAGCCAGAGGAAGAATGGGAAGATATCTTAGGTAGCGGAAGTATAATGAAGAAAGTCATACAAGCTGGCAAACCCGATAGTAGACCGCAAAGGTTACAAATATGTGAGATTAATTATGAATCGAAACTCGAAAGTGGAACCTTAGTCGAAAAATGTAATAACTTCATAATGCAGCTAGGAGATTGCGATGTACTTATAAGTTAACAAAATTTAAATGATGATTTAATTCATCTCTACGTCGTAGGTGATACAAGGTCTAGATTTAGTGATAGGTTTAATGAATATTGGTGATATATGGGAATTGGAGATCGAACCGAGGCTTGCTTATGGGACAAAAGGTCTGCCACCATTAATTCCCGCTGATGCAAAGGTATTGTATCGAGTTGAGTTAGTATCGGTTACAGATGAGGAAGAAACGGAAAAGTTAAGTGTTATTCAAAGGAAAACAATGGGGTAAGTACGATATTTGTATTTTTATAAATCTAAATGCTAATTTTATTTACTCTGAGTTAGCAATAAAAAGCGAGAACGTGGAAACTGGTGGTATGGACGGGGAGAAAACACGTTAGCGATTCAATGTTATCGAAGGGCGTTAGATTATTTAGATGAATTAGAAGGTGGTATAAAAGTTGAGGGTTCCAAGGACAAACCAGACATATCAGATGGAGAATTACAGGATTTACTAGAAGATAGGCTAAGCGTTTGTAATAACATGGCTGCTGCTCAAATCAAATTAGGTACATCATACCCTATTTTATGCGTTTTATAATCATACTTATATATAGGATACCCTCAAAGTTAAAAGCGTTTATTTTAACAGATTGCTGATTTTGTAAAAATAAATCATTTTACCAAAATTCAGCGATATCCTAAGTATATGTGACAAACTTTAAGGGATGACTTCTTCGGTTATTTTGATTGTAGAAGTTCATATGTCTAAAATTGACTTCATTAAAGCTTGCTTCAATGCCTTAAAGTGAATGGTGAGGAAGATGCATAATGTGCATTTTGTTTATGTCTTGGTCTTGCCAATGAGCTAGACACCTTTGTGAACAATGATAATGGAACTGTAATCCTGATTATTCCATACTTCCCCACCTTGGTCAATGCCTCAGCGATATGGGAAATTTAAAAAGGAACATAGGATCTTGCAAGTGGAAGTAATTGCACTAAATGAAATCAAGATGAGTCAGTTCACAGAATGGAAGATATTGAGGACTCAACAATTGTATCGTTATCACATTCAGTAGGTATAGGTTCTCTTGCTAGGCATCAATAGCATAAAAAACTTGTTGTTGGCACACGTTCCCTATACTGATGATCTTTGTCCATAAATGCTATTATTAATTACCATACAGGCTGAAGAAAACCCATTTAACATTGAATTTTGTGTTAATGTGTGGGTTGGCATTGTCGGACATCACTTGATAGGTCTACATTTCTCCTCAAAGCTGTTGTTAGAAAAAATCCCGTATCAATTAAGATTTTATGCATGAGAGTGCTACAACTCATTTTGTCTCAATTGTTCGAAAGCTTCCACATATCCAAATCGGTGGATAGGCCGAGATCGTCCACAACTACGACCTCCTCGGTCTTCGGATTTAAACTAGACTTTTTTGGAGGGCACCTTAAATGGCTACTTTACGACCCCTATTGAAAGTGTCGATGAACTTCGAAATTGCCTTGTTACAGCATTCGAGACAATTTGAACATCCGTTGCATTTTGGAACGTTCTACCCAATCAAAACCGCGGAAGAAGCCTGCGTTGCAGTTGGTGGTGATCATTACATAAAATATTGCATTTAATGAATCGCCACCAAATTGTTATTATGTATCAACTATTAATTTATTGTGAAACTTCCTTTTGGGCATACGTTCATAAAATTTTGTTGATCAAAACGAATCAGTTCTTAAAGTTTGTCGCATATATTTGGGATCATCCTGTATATGTATGCTTCACGATCGGTTATTTGCACGTATTGTATCATGTTGCTCTCTTACAGGTTTGTACGATGCTGCATTGAACTCGTTAGAAACCGTGTTACGCTGCCAACCGCATAATGTAAAGGCACTATACAGAAAAGCTAAGGTACGATCTCTGTAAAATCATCGATTAAAAAACAAATACCTTTACAGAGCGTTTTGTAGGTATACCGGGCGAAAAGTGAGTACGGTACAGCTCTTAAATTACTTCAAAAAGCGAATGACGTGTCTCCAGACGATTTCGACATACAGAAAGAAATGTCTTCCTTAAGTTTACTTATAAAGAAACAGAGGGTGTCTGAAAAAGAGTTGGCACAAAGAATGTTTAATATGAAGGACAATGATGGCCAGAAGAAAGGGAAGAGATTCAATGCCAAGGTAATGTATTACTGTTGTTATTGTTATCGATCGTTAGTAGAGATGAATCGTTTTGCCAACGCAACGCACAGCAGCGCGGCGGGTACAAGTTCGGCTGGCGTCGGACGTATCATTATCATTACTTTTAGCTGAGCCATTTAACGTTGTCGATAATATAAAAACGTCTGTAGCAAGCTTGACAGATAACGTAGGCTATCACGTAGCCGAGAAAGTTATTAAATAAAAATCGCGATTAGCAAAAAGCACGTCGCACGCATAGTGAGTTCAATATGTCCACTCGTTCAAAGTTAAGATCCCTCTGGCGGCTGTGAGTTTTACAACACACTCAACAATCACAATGCAGACTCAACAAGTGAGGCCAGTGAATTGATTTAGGTATATAACACCGCTGGCCGAGGTTGGCCCGGCCTCGCTACTGTGCCTCGGCAAAACGATCCGTCTCTAATCATTAGTGTTCATTTTGTAGGTGCAAACGTTGACAATGTTCGGTGCCACTGTTATTGTTGGTCTGATAGGATTAGCCATGTACAAGTACAAATACGTATAGTAGCGTTGTAATACACAATTTTTGCATCGTACCATGACGCAACAAAGGTAAATTTGGATTCGTCCTGGAATTGTGTTTATTAGCATTTTCAATGAAATTCACAAGAGACCACGAAAGACAAACTTATTTGAAACTAAAGTGGAAACGAACATTTGAAATTAAGAAATATTATCGGTCCGTATTTTAGAACCAAATCGGGCAAACTCGACTGAAGACAAAGGAAAGTATTTTGTGGGCTTTTGACATTCTAATCAGTACAACCAATCAGAGAAAAGGCAAACGAATTCAATCAATCTCATTGGTACGATGCGATAATTGTCGTAATATATTTCCTTATTCTGTTTTTCTTTTATCCTCCCTTGTATTGGATATTCAATTGTTTATATATCCTTTTTTATATTTTAGAAATATTTTGTAATGATTTTGTTTTTTTAAATATTGTCCTGTTTCTTTTTTTGTTGTAACGGTGTTTTTTAAAGATTGTATTTTTTAAAATAGTCATCATGCGCAAACAAATCAATCATTGTATGTACAAAAGTAAAGTGTAAAATTGTCCGAGTAATGTGTATCTTGTACAATATTGGAGAAATAAACGAATGAGCAATTATATTAGATTTTTCTTCTACTGACGTTGTACTGTCTTCCACATATTTAGTTATAATCAAGGAGGAGCCAGAATAGCAGTGAAATAATAACCAGCATAACAATGTATTGTTAATTTTGCGACGGAAGAATGGCAAATCGGTTTTTGCTTGGTTTCCCCGACTTAATTAACTCCGGTAAGATTCGAACCTAAGGTTCTTTTTTTCCGGACATGCGCGCTAACCAACTACCAAAACAAAGATCTCTTGTTCCCGCAGAATCACTGACCAATTAGTCTTCTGTTCTCTCTTTCCTGAGTGGGACAGAATCATATTAACGAGCACAATCAAAGAAAAAAGCACCTGGTAATTTTACAAAGAAAAAAATGTGAAATTGTTGAAATGTTTTTCTTTTTTGTATCATTAAGAAAAATCCATCACTTCGTTTAATTCTTATATTAATGAGACTTAAGAACAAGATTGACTCGCCGAGATAATCGACGAAAACTGGAGCGATGTCGGTTTTCCGTCCGTTTCTGGCGTTTTCGAAAACTTTAAACGACCATATTTCCTAAGCCGTTAGAGGTAGCGGGCTGAAATTTTATGGGGAACATATACGACCATAGGACCTTCGATTAGCGTCGTTAGATCGGCGAAACCGCGTACTTTTCTTTTTTGGCCTTTCAAAAATGTCATCATTTTGGGTTCAAATTTTTACGGCCCGTCTGGATCTCGGCGACCGGACGAGCTACCACGATAAGTTAGGGCTCGCTCGAAAGGTCACGACGAGCGTTAGAAACGCGCGAAATCCCAACTCCCTAGCTCCAACCGTTCGGACGCTACGGCGCCTCAAAGTTGAAAAATTAAAATTCCTTTTTTCAACTTTGAAGCCCGTGAAACCCGCCAAAACGAAGAGCTAGAGGCTTTCGCGTGGGCGCAGTCGATCCGCCGTTTAATTCTCTATCGAACGCGTAGCCACTTCGCATACCGCGGACGAATAGGTGTGGAGATGATCGACGAAAACTGGAGCGATGTCGGTTTTCCGTCCGCTTCCGGCGAAGTTCTCGAAAACTTCAAACGCCCATATCTCCTAAGCCGTTAGAGGTAGCCGGCTGAAATTTTATGGGGAACATGTACGACCATAGGACCTTCGATTAGCGTCGTTAGATCGGCGAAACCGCGTACTTTTTCTTTTTCGGCCTTTCAAAAATTTCATCATTTTGGGTTCAAATTTTTAGGGCCCGTCCGGATCTCGGCGGCCGGACGAGCTACGACGATAAGTTAGGGCTCGCTCGAAAGGTCTCGACGAGCGTTAGAAACGCGCGAAATCCCAACTCCCTAGCTCCAACCGTTCGGACGCTACGGCGTCTCAAAGTTGAAAAATGAAAATTCCTTTTTTCAACACTGAAGCCCGAGAAACCCGCCAAAACGAAGAGCCGGAAGCTTCCGCTTGGTCGCAATCGATCCGTCATTCAATTCTCTATTCAACGATTACCGACTTCGCATACCGCGGACGAATAGCTGAGGAGATAATCGACGAAAACCGGAGCGATGTCGATTTTCCGTCCATTTCCGACCGTTTCCGGCGAAGTTTTGAAAACTTTAAACGCCCATATGTCCTAAACCGTTAGAGGTAGCGGGCTGAAATGTTATGGGGAACATAT
>LR737414.1:1416840-1429834 GCA_902655005.2 Marronus borbonicus | reverse complement strand
TCCTAAACCGTTAGAGGTAGCGGGCTGAAATGTTATGGGGAACATATACGGCCACAGGGCCATCGATTAGCGACGTTAGATCGGCGGAATTCCGAACTTTGTTTTTTGGCCTCGAAAAAATTCCATCATTTTGGGTGCAAATTTTTACGGCCTGTCGAGATCTCGGCGGCCGGACGAGCTACGACGATAAGTTAGGGCTCGTTCGAAAGGTCTCGACGAGCGTTTTAAGTGCGCGAGATCTCAACTCCCTGGCTCCAACCGTTCGGACGCTACGGCGTCTCAAAGTTGAAAAATGAAAATTCCTTTTTTCAACCCTGAAGCCCGAGAAACCCGCCAAATCGAAGAGCTGGAAGCTTCCGCTTGGTCGCAATCGATCCGTCATTCAATTCTCTATTCAACGAGTACCAACTTCGCATACCGCGGACGAATAGGTGTGGAGATGATCGACGAAAACTGGAGCGATGTCGGTTTTCCGTCCGTTTCCGGACGTTTCAGGCGAAGTTCTCGAAAACTTCAAACGCCCGTATCTCCTAAGCCGTTAGAGGTAGCGGGCTGAAATTTTATGGGGAACATGTACGACCATAGGACCTTCGATTAGCGTCGGTAGATCGGCGAAACCGCGTACTTTTTCTTTTTCGGCCTTTCAAAAATTTCATCATTTTGGGTTCAAATTTTTACGGCCCGTCCGGATCTCGGCGGCCGGACGAGCTACGACGATAAGTTAGGGCTCGCTCGAAAGGTCTCGACGAGCGTTAGAAACGCGCGAAATCCCAACTCCCTAGCTCCAACCGTTCGGACGCTACGGCGTCTCAAAGTTGAAAAATTAAAATTCCTTTTTTCAACTTTGAAGCCCGCGAAACCCGGCAAAACGAAGAGCTAGAGGCTTTCGCGTGGGCGCAGTCGATCCGCCGTTTAATTCCCTATCGAACGCGTACCCACTTCGCATACCGCGGACGAATAGGTGTGGAGATAATCAACGAAAACTGGAGCGATGTCGGTTTTCCGTCCGTTTCCGGACGTTTCCGGCGAAGTTCTCGAAAACTTCAAACGCCCATATCTCCTAAGCCGTTAGAGGTAGTGGGTTGAAATTTTATGGGGAACATATACGACCATAGGAGCTTCGACTAGCGTCGTTAGATCGGCGAAACCGCATACTTGTCTTTTTAGGCTTTTCAAAAATGTCATCACTTTGGGTTCAAATTTTTACGGCCTGCCTAGATCTCGGCGGCCGGACGAGCTACGACGATAAGTTAGGGCTCGTTCGAAAGGTCTTGACGGGCATTTTAGGCGCGCGAAATCTCAACTCCCTAGCTCCAACCGCTCGGACGCTACGGCGTCCCAAAGTTAAAAAATGAAATTTCCTGTTTTAATAATAATAAATTTATAATAAATTTATTCGTCCAACAAAAGCCAATTACAGGACAACTTAATACAAAAGAAAAAAAAAATACATGTGCAGTATCCTAATAGCTACAAAGTATAAATAAGCGAGCAAAATAGCGATACAAGAATAGAAAAACCTTAGTACTAAGAAACATAAAGAACTTACAGTTCCAAGTAATTGGAATAGAATACATTAAAGTTCTTTGTCATAACATAAATTGGAGACTTCATCATAATGTTCGTCCTAGCCCTTGGTGTATTAATTATAGCACCATATCTAGTACTATGCGTTGGGACATTAAAATTAACCGCAGCAAGCAAGGATGGAGAATCAATTTTGTTTTGTAGCAATTTAACCATGAATGTGGCGCTACATCGCTCACGGCGGTGAGATAAACTTTCAACATTATGATGATTTAACAAAGTAATGTAATCTACATTTCTTTCGGGGTACACACCACTGATCTTAAAAGACAAATATTTGAGAAATTTTCTCTGTATTCTTTCAACAGAAAGTTGTTGATTAATGTAGTAGGGAAACCATACCAGGGATGCATATTCCAGTTTACTACGTACAGTAGCATAATAAACAGTTTTAATTGCAGATATATTATGGAAAGACTTACATGATCTTATAAGAAAACCTAAAGATCTGGACGCTGACAAGCAAAGCGTTATTACATGTTGAGAAAAAGTAAGCTGTGAATCAAATAATACACCCAAGTCCGATACTTCAAATTTTCTGATAATAGATTCTGTGCTTAGAGAATAGTTAAAAAATACTGGAGAAATACATCCAGTGTAAGATACAACTGAACACTTGGCAATATTCAGGGAGATTCTGAATGTTTACACCATTCATCAATAAGGGAAAGATTGGCCTGCAGTTTTACGCAATCCATTTCTGTATTAATTATGCTATATATTTTTAAATCATCTGCATATGCCAGTGACTCACAGTTTAATTTCAGAAGCAGATCATTCAAAAAAATGTTAAATAATAAGGGACCAAGGTTTGATCCCTGCGGTACCCCAGAGGTATAAGAAAGTGCTCAGATGAAAACCCATTATAAAATACATAACCAGATCTGTTGTTGAGGTAAGAAGACATTAACCTTAGAAGTGAAGGGCAGAAACCAATATAGTCTAGTTTCACAAGAAGTAAATTGTGGTCGATAGAGTCAAATGCTCTTGAAAAATCTGTATAAATAACATCAACTTGCTTGCGACGGTCAATTGCTCTCTGTCAGCTCGCTCTCCCCCAGAACTTATGCCCGCTTGCCCCTTAATTGCTTCCAGCTCATGTTGAAGATCATGTACCAAAGCTGTTAATTGATTCAAATTTTTAAGCTGCAGTTTAAAATCAGAGCAGCTATCACAATAAAATGTGATTTTTCTATCTTTGTTCCTCATTGAGCTTCAGATCTTGATAATCCGAAACATGCTGTATGGGCAAGCTGTCGGCACATATCACACGATACTCCTTTTTCAGGTGTCAATTCGCCACTACAGACACAGCAACGGGTATTCATTTTAGATATAATAAATTTAAAAGGAAAAAGGAAAACAACAAATAGAGAATAGGAAAGCACAGGGATACGCTTCACACCAAGGGGCCTATCTTGGTGGCTCACGAAAACACACAAGAAGGCCGCGGAAAAGAAAAATTAAGGAATACGGGATATAAACAAAGGTAAATATCAGTTCCTCGGCAATGTAAGTATAGCCTCCACTGTATATTGAAAGTACAACAAATATATATCGACTTGCAGAAAAACAAACAAGGAAAAAAAAAGGGAGCAAAGAAGCGCTAGGTTAATACTTACCTGTAATTTTCTCGCGAAATATGAATGCAATCACCAAACCAGGCGTACTATAACCACCAACAATTATGACACAGCTCGCGATCTTTCGAATGATGTAAAATTCATAAAAAATAAGTAAATATTAACTTTAAAATTTTATGAAAAACTACTGAGCGATCTCACACGATGTTCACTCGCACATGTTACTATGACTACTCCTTTTTTCAACTTAGAAGCGTCAGAAACCCGCCAAAATGAAGAGATAGAAATTCTCTATAACATTACTCACTGACGAACAGTTCAGGCTCAGAGAGGAAATATCCACCAATTTTCGGATCCTGTGCATCACAGATGCGTTAGAAAGGAAGGAGATTTGGTGTGGCTTTTCTCGACTTTAGGAGAACATTCAAAGCAGTATAGCATGGCTTGATCCACAAAATAGTGTTAATTAAGCTATCTGGTCGTATTGAAGGAACGTTCCCTTCCTTCGCGTGCGTTGGTTCCAGGTTTCCACTCCAAAAGAGCTGTTAATTCTAAGAATCCTGCGTTAGTAGTATAGGTCTTACCAAGCATTGACTGTTATAACAATGGGATTTCAATTTCCCCTTTATTTATTTAACCTACTTTGTACGTAGTTCTATGTAAGTTTGACCTGCTTTGTCGTAAAAACTAACTACTGACCGGTAAAATCTAACCCTGAACGTATAGCAAATATTGCTACTGTTCTTGGAACATAGCGGCTCACGTAAAAGTAATCTTGCACAAAATCTTCGTTTGTGGTAGTTTTATACAAATGTATTTTTTTTGTTTAATAAATAATAAACCATTATTACTAATTCCTTCAATGTTTGCTCCTTCGATCATGAGACAAAGATCTAATTTTTTGATGTACGAGTTCTAACCGGATACAATACAATGCTTCAAACTTATTGCAAAACGTTCTTAAAGCGTTTTGTCACGACCAGAACATTGTGGCTGCGGATTTTGACAATGCTTTAATTCCTTCATGGAATCTTTTTGTCAAGTACAATATATTTGACCTCCTACATGTGTAACCACAGTCGCCAATCATAAATCAATAAGGAACTTCAAAATTAAAGGATAAAATAAAAAAAACCTTATTGAACTTTATTACAACTGTAACAAGAACAAAGCTGGCACAATGAAAGAGTACAAAATGAAAAAATATTTAATCTTATCACACAATTAATTGCTTATATGGATCGAATTCTTGCTTAATCAGTGGCATCTTCTTTCGATACTGCAATTGGTTCATCCAGCAACTCGTATTTGCAATCGGCAATCGCAACGTCCTTATCGGGACGATCTCTAGAGTCGGTTTTCGAACCTTCGACCTTACGAACAATGTCCATACCCTTCAACACCTTACCAAAAACTACATGACGTCCATCGAGCCAAGATGTCTTTTTAGTAGTGATAAAGAACTGCGAACCGTTCGTGTCTTTACCGGCATTCGCCATAGATAACCAACCAGCTCCGTAGTGCTTCAATTTGAAGTTCTCATCTTCGAATCTTTCACCATAGATGCTACGGCCTATGATTAATGTTTCAAGTTTATTAGTGGATACGCAAAACTAGTTTTAGAAAGGTGATTACCTCCGGTTCCATCGCCTTTAGTGAAATCGCCGCCTTGAATCATAAAATCTCTGATAACCCTATGAAATTTACTTCCTTTGTACCCTTCGCCGGCTGGTTTCTGGCAAAGTTCCGCGAAGTTTCTCACCGTGTTTGGGACGGTTTTGCCGAATAATCCTATTTCTACAGGGCCGGCAGCATCACCGCCGATTGTAATTTCGAAAGTAACCTAACGTTAAAATATGCATTACGTGGGGATTAGGATATTAAATTATTTCTAACGTACTTTTTCTGTGACTTTTGGTCCTTTTTTATCGTCGCATAGCGAAAATTGTATTGAACACAGTACTACGACTAATAGGATTAATTCTTTATGAGGCACAAACATTTCTATTTAAATATTTTTACAATCGACACAAGCGAATCGGACGCAATCTGCTACAAACTATGCCAACACCGTCATCAATATGATATGCCGTACTTGACATAAAAAAAACTAACAAAGCACTCCCACTCTTGCCAACCGTATATTGGAAAATTGCTTGATGATTACGCGTTGACACGTTAGGTCTTTCTATTGGTCATCCGACACTGATTTAAAATTACTAAATCATATATAATCCTGTGATAGCTGATGAAAATCATTTGATAAAATCTAATTCTTTAAATTACGCCTTCAAAGATAACGTGAACACTTGACTTCTCCAAACGAGGTTCGAATGTTACCGTTAAAATTCGATATAAAAACTATTGCACAGTTATTTTATTCATAATGATCTTAGACAATCACGAAACTATTTTTTTACCGTTATGGTCCTATGTATTAGTTAGCCTGCAGAAACGAGTTGCAATTCTCGAAATTAGCAGAAACTAGACAGACTCGTGTTTATTCGTCTCATGAAAATAGGTTCGTGTTGCCTACAGGTTTCTTCGAGTCGACAAAACACGAGTCTGTCTAGTCTCTGCTAATTGCGTGATATGTACTCGTTTCTGCAGGCTTACTTATTAGGTAAAGATAGTAAGATATACAAGGTGAGTCATCTTCGCTGGATCGAAAGATGGTGCCTCTTTAAATAGGATTTTTTTCT
Organism: Marronus borbonicus; assembly: GCA_902655005.2. Taxonomy (NCBI): domain Eukaryota; kingdom Metazoa; phylum Arthropoda; class Insecta; order Coleoptera; family Scarabaeidae; genus Marronus; species Marronus borbonicus. The sequence continues at coordinate 1,423,962 of LR737414.1, read as the reverse complement.
AGTTAGGAGAATCCAAAATTGTAGTTCTTTTAATGGAACATGTTATATATCAGCTTTGTTCCAAACGGGAATTCATGGAAATTCGAAAAGTACCGTTTATATCAGTAATTATTGGATATAGAAAAGTTTATTGATCAACAAGAACAATTCTTATCGGTCAATACTAAACGTAATATTCAAAATGAATTTTAAAAAGAAGAAATAACGCGGTGCGTGCCATGCGTCACATAGCTACACAGCGACGAGCGTCATTCAACAAGTTAAAAAAAGAAAGTATTTTCTGTAGAATTATATTTACTTTACCACATAATCTCCATTTAATCCTTTACACTTTTCTAAGCGTTTCTTCAGAAGCCCTCCAAAAAGTAGGACTTTGGAAGGTGCTCAAAATAGACTTCCTCGTTCGACGTGAGCCGTTATCCGAGCCATTCTTTCCAATTTGGAAATAAAGGAAGTCACTGGGGCCCAAACCCGTGGATTGTCTTGATGGAAAATGAGGACGTTTTTTCTCGATTTCTTCGCTCAATCGGTCCAATAATGACATATAATACTTTCCAGAGGTTTCTCACATCATTCGGTCACCGATTGAGAATGTGGATCATTCGTATCTTCGAAACGGCCGTCCCGGATTAATTAATTAAACTTGTATGGTGCATACTTTTGTATTGTTTACCTTTCTAGTTATTGTTTATCCTCTTTTTCAAGTAATCGGTGTAGATGATTCCGCGTCTTCGCCTTCCTCGGAACCCGTTCGCTTTTAAAATCCATATATCCATGTTTCGTCCATACGCTATAATCGCACCCTTAGACAGATATGGTTTTTGGTACTGCATTTGTATTTCCAGTATCGCAATGCCACTAGCATTGCGATACTGGATAAGAACGATGAGTTAGCAAATCGAACCAATCATCGATTAGACCATTTTGCTAACTCGTCGCTCTTATTGAGTGTCACAACCCCACTATAAATCTAAACCTTATTAATAACATGCCCTTAAGTTGTCGTGAGATATATTTTTTTTATGGAACATACAGTATATTGCTTTAGATCAATTATTTTCTGGTTATAGATTTTTAGAATGGAGCTATCACCTTTTGAAGTATACATAGTTCTGTGCTATTTCTATAATACGGACTCGCTCTAATATCGTCCGAAATGAGGAAAACACCTCATTATTAATGCAGTAAATTATTAAACGATTAAATGGGATTATTGTCAGCATGAGCCATATGGTATGGCTGCATACTGCTCAGGCGCTGTATTTCAGTTTATTATAATGAGGGTTTCGTGTATCTAAGGTTGGTGGTGTAGCGCAATGTTTTGCGTAAAAATCCTGTAAACCAAGCAACGTTTTAAACGGCAATAATGAAAATTTTTACATTTTAAACGAATTTAAGAAAAAAATACTTCCGCATTAAAAATGTATTTAAATGAGGGCCCCTTTCAATAAAAGCACAAAAAATATACATTCCATTTAAAAAAATGTAGGTTGGTTGTGTTTCTTGTGAAGTAATGCTAAATAATTAAAATCGTCAGTCAACTCTATCTGCTTAGTATTTGCAATATTTGCATTCTTTCTTTATTATTTGTGGGTATTGCTGTAAGTGGTTCATTCTGTATACATGTGACACATTCCGTGCTATTATTATTTAAAATATTATCTGATGCAACAAAGAACTATCTTGTTTGTTATAAACACGTTATATCTTGTTTAAAATGAAATAATTTTATTTTCCTGTTATATATATATAAATATTTAATCTCACTTCTCCAGTTTTTCAAGTCGCGGAAGACGCTTAAGGCCGTAATTTTTTTTAATCATCAAATTACATACACTCTCGATTTTATTTTTTATACATATGACTAGAGATGGCAATTTCCGGTGTTCATTCAGCAACATAGAGATAATTTATCGAGATCGGTTCATTATCTACAAAAAACCATCTTGAAAACTTTTCCATTCGTTAGCTAGACCCGATGGTGCGCACCCGAATTTGCCCACTCTATTTATTAAAGTAAATATATAAAACTGCATTATTCTGATATGTAAACATTAGCTAGACTAGGATGAAAATATCACAATGTAGAGGGTGGCCTGTCAATAAGTTTTGCCTCAGCTATCGTAAATATCGGTAATAAGAAAAGAAAGTGAAATTATTTCAGAGTTTTAGGGGGAGCACGGCCCCTCCCTGCCCTCCTCTACCTACGCCCATGGCGGTGACTACTTTAAATGCAAAAATACTATTTCACTAGAATGAAAAGAGGCAATGTCAGGTTTAGCAATGATTTACCGCAAGCATCTAAGTGATGCAGATGTACCAAACGCAACTAAGAGAGCTGTCACATGGATTAAAGACAAAATCTTGAATGGATATTATATGGCGGGTATGGAAGACCGTTTATTGGTTGAGAGATTGTTGAATACATGTTTGGTTCCGTATCAACTACCTGCTGCGGAAAGGACGAGGAAAGTGAAATTATTTCAAAGTTTTAGGGGGAGCACGGCCCCTCCTTGCCCTCCTCTACCTACGCCCATGGGGGTGACTACTTTAAATGCAAAAATACTATTTCACTAGAATGTCGTCATTTATATTAAATTTTCTAGCTATATAATGCATGATATTCATAAATAATGATATTTGTTTGCAAATTGATCTTTTGGCGGTTTTTAGTATTTCAAAACAAAAGCGGTTATTGGAGAAACAAATGCTTGTCCAATCAGCGCCATCTAGAGGGCCGCCATTTTCTCCCACGCAGACTCGAAGGCAACCGAATTCTAAGGACTATCAGAAATTTATAATAAAATTTTATAATATATAATAATAGTAATGATGATTGAGTCGTTTTATTCGTTTTTCAATATTTCTACAATCCTTCAAGGGGAATATTTAAAATCAATTACCAGGAAGGTTGCACATCATACTTGAATTATTTTTTGAAAAGATGCATTATTAATTAAAAATTAATCGTCTACAGATGTGCGGAAATGTAACGTATTGATTGAATAAAATAGTCTCTTTTGTAAATAAATATTTTAAAATTGGGTAATTTGGATATTATTTTATTCGGACAAATTCCCTACGCAAAGTCCCTACTTACGCAGGTTTGTAATAGTCGTTTATGGCAGCCATTTTGAGATCTGTGTTGTTTATACATTGAGCACTTAATAAGATTCTTATAAATTTGGACAAAGTTATCGTCGGTAATTCGCGACAAATGCGTTTTAAGTAGCAGCCGAAGATGCAGTGAATAAATACGCATCGATGAAGTTTCATAATGTGCTTCGTGTTGCGTTTTATATTCGATTGAAATTACGCGTTCGTCCGATGTAATTTGAAATTATTTAGGGGTTTTGTAGGGTACGTACACGCATTATTTGCCTCACTCGCTTTATGAATCGTACAGTATGCTTCTCGATTAGATTTTTAACTTTTTATACCGTAATACTAACCTTAAAAATCCAAAGCTTGGTTATGCTATTATTTACTTGATGATTGTTTATTAGGATACGAAAATGTCGGAGATAATTTATCCACCCGGTTGCAGACCTATAACGGAGGATTTAGGTCCCGACGAATTAATCCGTCGGCTGAAAACACTAGCTCATACTCTACAAGCGATGGGTCAAGACGAGGGAGCTTATCAGCAGTATATACCGTTGGCATTGCATCTCGCCGAAGAACAATTCTTATCGCATCCATCGAGGGATGTTCAACTGCTTATAGCATGTTGCATTGCAGATGTTCTTAGAGTTTACGCACCTGAAGCACCATATAAAGATACGGATCAAGTGAAAACTATATTTCTATTTTTAATTACACAGTTGTCTGGATTGAAAGATCCGAAAGATGCCGCCTTCAAGAGATATTTTTATTTATTAGAGAACTTGGCCTACGTAAAATCATTTAATATGTGTTTCGATTTGGAAGATAGTCAGGAAATATTCTGCGCCTTATTTCATCTTATGTTCAAAATTGTTAATGACGAACATTCACCGAGAGTTAAAAGTTTTATGCTAGATGTGTTGTGCCCAGTAATAGGTGAAAGTGACAATGTGGGTAATGAACTTTTAGACATTATTTTAATGAATATTGTAGACCCAAATAAAACTCAACGGAAAAACGCGTATTTACTCGCAAAGGAGTTAGTTGTGAAGACATCAGATACATTGGAGCCTTATATACAAGCATTTTTCAATCAAGTGCTTATATTGGGAAAGGAAGATAAAAATTTATTAATCTACTCTAAAGTTTATGATTTGATCTACGAATTAAACCATATTTGCCCGCAAGTTCTAACTGCTGTTCTCCCGCAATTAGAATGCAAATTGAAAAGCGCTCAGGTTACTGAGCGGTTAGGAGCTGTCGCTTTATTAGCACGCATGTTCAGTGAAAAGGATTCAGAGTTAGCACGAAGACATCCGTCATTATGGCGGGCCTTTCTTGGCCGATTTAACGATATTTCAGTTTCGATTAGAATAAAATGTGTGCAATATTCCATGCACTTCTTCTTGAACCATCCTGATCTGAGGAAAGACATCACGGAAACTTTAAAGATGCGTCAGCATGATTCTGAAGAAAACGTACGATACGAGGTTGTCATGGCAATTGTTACGACAGCAAGAAGAGATTTCCAAGTTGTATCTGACTCGGAAGATCTTTTAGAGTTCGTTAAAGAGAGAACATTGGATAAGAAGTTTAAAATCCGAAAAGAAGCAATGTCAGGTTTAGCTATGATTTACCGCAAACATCTAAGTGATGCAGATGTACCAAACGCAACTAAGAAAGCTGTCACATGGATTAAAGACAAAATCTTGAATGGATATTATATGGCGGGTATGGAAGACCGTTTATTGGTTGAGAGATTGTTGAATACATGTTTGGTTCCGTATCAACTGCCTGCTGCGGAAAGGATGAGGAAACTGTACCACTTATTAGGTACAGTGGATGATCATGCTACAAAGGCATTCATTGAACTGCAAAAGAATCAATTGTGTGTTAGGAAACTTGTATTGGAATGGTTAGAGTTGCACAGAAGGAATAACACGCCGGAAGTACAAAAAGACATCTCTCTTAAGGTGCAAGCTCTTTCGCGGTGCCTTCCAGAACCGGTTAAAGCTCATGAATACCTCTCCAAGTTTAGCAATCACATGCGAAAGGATGCCGGACTCTTAGAATCAATGGAACTTGTTGGGAGACCTTCTGTTAGTTGCCAGGAATGTTCTTACGCAACAGCGGCTGTTTTAAAGAAACTCGGACAACCTGTTATGACCAATCTGTACTATAACATTGTGAAGATGTTGTTGGAACGGGTAAGTTCAGTAATGGTGGATCACGAAGCTATCAGGATATTGATCGGATATGTAGAAGATTGTTTGCGCGGTGGTAACACCATCGAGGAAGTAGGTTTGCATCCAGCTACTGCTGGCGATAGGGGATTGAAGCTGTTGGTGATGCTCAGTTGCGTCTTCGCCCCGCATTTCCACCACCAAGACATCCTTGAGCAGCTGATGGAGTTGCTGCATCTGGAAGATCAATCAATCGGACCTTTAGTATTATCCGTATTTACTTTCCTAGGAAAATATAAATGTTTATGTAAGTTTTCAGCGTTGCTCCGGGTTTATTTTATTATACATTTACAATCGCTCAATATCCTTTTGTAGATGAACAATTTCCCGATATCATGGATACCTTGGCGCCGATCTGTAAGAATTTTGCCGAAATGGGAACGCCCAAACAGGCCAAAGGAGCTATCCGATGTATTTTCGTGAATATGCCCGATTTACATGATACACTATTTCCTGCCATCTTGGATTCGGCCAAAACGAACCTTTGTCCCGACTCTCCCCATTATAGGACAGCGATTGTGACCTTGGGACACATAGCTTTCAATGTGCCTGAAAAATGCAAAGTTCAAATCAAAAATATCGTTTCTAGAAAGGTAAGTTTTACGTTATTTGGTAGCTTTTGAATGTCTTCTGTACCAAGTTCACAAAGATTCACAATCAAAACGCTTTAAAAGGCGAAGTTGTGGCGTTTACGCCTGTCCCCGAAAAATTTTAAATGGAGTCGTGGAGCTGTCGTGTGGTACCCCAAATGAAAGTTTATTATCCAAAGAAGGTGCGCAGCAGTGTATCTTTAAAAAAAAAGGGGGATGACGTCCTCTAACATGTACAAATAAACGTTATTATTTAGCGTTCCATTAATGAACGTTTGACCGTTTTAAAAAAAATCCCACCGTATATTTCATTTAAAAAAATGCCGTATACAGATTGTCCCAAAAATTCATTATCTCGTTACGACATGGCATTGAAAATGGTTGATAAAAACGTTTCTTAAAAAGCGGGTTTATAAAATAATTTATTGTAAATATTTCTTTTAAAAATTATATTTTTTATTTGGCGAATAGTTTTTGGCACATGCACTGTCGCACATAAAGTCGACATCATACGGGGATTTTTTTTTATTTAATCAATGCATAATAAATGTTATCTCGCTGTTTGTTTTTGCTTAAAAAATGATATCAATTATCACACGAGCAAGTGACCTTTTAAGCGCCAAATTGTTGTTCGGAAAGTTGTGAAATATTGAATTAATTTTGATTTTTTAAAGTTTAATTTCTGAAATTGAATATTCAATTTCAGAATAGCATTCCTTAGTTGTGTTGTTGTTTGTTTACTTTCAAGCTTCAAAATAAATTATCCTGAAAGATCAGAAGCAGCTATTGCATTTAGTTTATTACTAAAGTTGTTAAGAATGGAAAATTCAAATGAAAATAACAGACAATGAAGACGAAGACAAGTAGAGAGGGAAAGAGAACTAATAACGGAAAAAATGTGGTGGTAAACGAAAAAGTATTATTTCTGAAAACATCAAGGAAATTATAATAAAGCTGAAACGTTTGTCTTAAGAACACTGAATGCCGTTGAAAATGAAAATATTGAATTAAGAGGGCAACACGTTGAACACATTTTGTTGCTCAACAAAAATTCATTATTTTTATCGACGAGACAAATTTTAAGGGACTAAATTTTCATATCATTGGCCCCGTAATTTCCAATATTTTCAATGGGGGTAACCCCTGAATTTCATCAGCAACAATCTGTAGGTTAGCTCCTTATA
>LR737414.1:1381460-1416440 GCA_902655005.2 Marronus borbonicus | reverse complement strand
TAGTCCCATGTTAAATCCGATAGAACATACTTGGAGCGTGTTTTAATCGGAAGTCAAAAATCAAGTTCCAATTCAGCTAATATTACCTTGCTGCTGTGCAGCGAAAAGAATTAACCAACAATTTAAAATGCCAAGTTCACTCTTCAAAGACCCACTTTAAAATGTGAAGTTGTAACGTTTAACTGGTCCCCCAAAAATTTTAAATGGAATCGTGTGGTACCTCAAATGAAATAATTAGGAATTAAATTTTTATTTGGGTTTGTAAGTCTATTTAAAGAGAAGTTCTTTATTTTTGGCTTTTTTTAAAAGAGCTTTTAAAGTATTTCTGTGTTGTGCCCGTTCGTTATAAGTAATTATAATACAGCTTTAATAAAAAAAAATATGCACAAGAAAAGGAGGATGACTCTGAAGACTTGAAAATGCTGATAAATCAACGAAACGTCGCCAAATACGAGCAATAAAATATACAAACCCAAAATAAAGAACTTCTCTTTAAACAGACGTGTAAACCCAAATAGAAAATTAATCCTTACAAAGATTAAAGTATTGAAAACTGGTAAGTTGAAAAAAATTAGTAGACAATCAACTTTTCCTTTGAAATTTTACAGAAATTTTAAAAATACCGCTATAATTTGTAATTTTCCGAAGGAAATGTTAAATTGGCCACTTAAAACAGTTACGTGATTAACTAATTACTTATATGCCTATTATTCGATATAATTTTTTAAGCAAAAGCAAATGAAAGAGCAATGTTATGTATTGATAAATAAGAAAAAGTCACATTTTATGTATGGCACTGAACAGTATTGATAATTCTTAATCTTTTGTCTGCTTTATGCTAGAAACTTGAATATGTCAAGTTTCACAATTATTTCAATATTTTGGTTTTACATTCAGGATGTGGTATTTAAGGTGATTAAATTAGATTAGACGAAAATTAAGCGAAAATTTGAAATTAACGTAATCTATAACGATAGCAAGGACTGTGGCGTAGTATGGTAAACAACACATAAGTATCGGCACCCTCCGCACCACACAAGTTTAATTTATTATATAGTAATATAATAATTAGTCCGGGTATGTGTTGTTAACGTAATCTATATCGGAGAGAACACATGTTTTTTAATAATATTTATCTTCGTTTATTTCTTGTGACGTCACACTGAATTGTACTTATTTTATTTATTTTTGAGTAGGACGTACATAATGATGTAGAATAGAACATTTTTTTAATTTTCCTTTTTCTTTTGTAAGAGCAATTTGATAAAAAGAAAAATAGGTGTTGTATTTAAAAATTAAGTTACTGATACTGTCCATTTGAAAGTTTAATCGTAATTATCAGACACGCTGTATAATGTTTTCGAAAAAATCATTTGCTTTTTGATTCTGCCTCACACGATCAACGTTTCTACAAAAATAACAATTTTCCAAGTTAAACACTTTCGCAGTATGTATTTAAAATAACAGTTGACAGCTACTTCCGGTATAGTCGGTAGTCTTAGATAATTCAAATTATTTTAGTTCAACAGTACGTGTCAACTTTAGTATATTTGCTAGTTTTCATAATATATAAACACGTCTCCCGTAATTTATTGCCATAATTCAAAACTGATTATTTATTTTTCCTTTTATTTTTAAGATTGTCAAAGAATTACTCGTAAAAGAAGCCAAACAAACCGAAAACAACAATCACGATACCGAATCCTGGTGCGCAGAAGAAGAACTACCTGAAGAGACGAGATGTAAGATTGAAGGATTGAAAGCTATGGCTAGATGGTTGCTGGGTCTCAAACAGGACACTACGTCTGCGCAGAAGACATTCAGGATGTTGAACGCTTTTATCTTGCACAAAGGCGATCTACTTCAGTCGGGACGTCTATCTCAAGCCGAAATGTCTTGGTTGCGATTGTCGGCAGGTTGTGCCATGCTGAAAGTTTGCGAACAAAAAGGAGTCGGGGACCAGTACACCGCGGAACAGTTCTATAACCTTTCCCAACTGATGATCGATGAAGTTAAACAGGTCCGAGAGATCTTCGCCTTAAAATTGCATAAGGGATTGGGACGTGGTCTGCCAAACAAGTGTCTTCCGCTCGATTTCATGGGATACTATGCGCTGGCCGGGAAGGAACCGGATAGCCGACTGCGAGCGACTATGAGGAACTATATGATAGCGGATATTAATAGGAGGCGAGATTACGTGAAGACATTGACGATGGGGGCCGGTCAAGCGGACAAGGCGATGAGTCAACTGCCCCATATCCTTCCCGACTACATGCTGGCATTCGCTGTACCTGTACTTGCTCACGATCCTGGCCTATCTCGATGGGATGACGTCCAGGATCTGACGCGCTCGAAACAATGTCTCTGGTTCATCCTGGAACCGCTGGTTGTTAAGAACGAGTACTTTAGCTACGGTTTTTATAAGAACCTCATAGAACGCATGAAAAATCACAAGGACGCGTTAAGACCGGACGATGATTCTATTAATTATGTAAGTACAACGTGGGCTAAGTTCAATATAAATTTTGCAGCAGGTATATGCAAGAAGTATGCAGGTTAAACTTAAATTTGGATTTATTTTACTATTTTGACAATTTATAATATGCGACATAGTTTAAGTATACTCGATGCCGGCTACATACAGGCTGAATTATTTCCGTGTGCTTTTGTGAACAGAGAATTCTTGAAACGGTTTTTTTTTCTTATTATGAGGTCTGATTGTGAGGATGGTTGGCCTGATTTAAATCAATTGATTTTTTTAAGAAAGAATAATTATGTAAGGTAAATTATGCACGCTTTTATAAGACCTACGTAGACAGCTTCATTAATAGAAAAAGAATGATTTTCGATTGCATTATAAAGGAGAACAGCTTTAAGACTAGTTTTCGAGGAGTCTGCACTCTTCTGGATTTGATGCTGTTCCTTTGCCTCTAGTAGAGCGTTGACGTCAATACAGAATACCAGATCATCTTGTTTTGAAAATAAATGCTGCAGTAGTTGTTGCCTACTCCAGAATGTAGTTATCGTCCCCTTGTTGAATAAATTACTGAGGCCAATAGCCTCAAACTCTGAGTAACGCATACTTAACAACGATTTTGATGATGCCATACTCAAATTAAGCAATACTTTTCAAAACACCATGATAGATGTTAAAAAGTTAAGCTTTTCTGATATTTAAGTGTCACTTAAATTTAAAATTAAGTTGATAAGATTGAACATCAGAGTTCTGCATGATTTTGTGACAAATTCAGTTCACAGACTAAGTAATTTAATTGCTTGCAAGGTATGTTATTTTGGGGGTAAAGCGTACAATTAAAAAAAATCGGGTGGGTGACGGTATATTTAGATCCATATGTAAGAATGAGTGGGAAATGTTCCTTTAACAAAATCATTAATCGTTAGATCGCGAACCCATGTGGCATATTACAGGTTATATTCAAAATTTTCTTCCTTCAGAAAATTTGGGCCTTATGCGATTTAACCGCGGGTCTTCTCCTAACGAAAACGGTTAACTACGATTTAAAAGATTTCCCAACCGAAACCAGGATACCTACGATGTACTTTGCACCACAATCAGACTTCGTCAACACCAGAGTATTTTTACCCCCCGAACTTCAGTACCAACCCAATAAGAAGACCGGAATCACCTTGGCCATGCTGAATTCCGATAGGCAAAAGAAGCAGAAAGCGAAGCTGAAGTCGGAGTCCTGCGGACCGTTAGGAACTGATACAAAGGTATTATTATATTTAAAATGTAGGCTTGTTTTTAGTTTTATTAGATTTTATTTTCGCCAGAAAAGAAAATAAGAGGAATTTTATTTACTTATCGGTTCTTTTGAAAAATTCATGTCGCATGCGCTTGATGCACTTAGGTTTAAGATAGAATAAAATTCCTTTTATTAGATAAATGAATTATCGACTAACACATGTACTTTTTTCACATGTAGCTTACTACTAGGGGAATTGATGCCCAGGTATGTGTGTTTGTCAGTACTTTTTTAACATCTAACATAACACTAATTCTATAAGTAAAATTACACATCGATCAAGGGAACACGTGTACTAAATATCGAGTTGGTAATATTCAATACGAAATCCTTAGAAATTTAAACAGTATTGCTTTGGTAAAAATTGTATTCAGTGTACCAGAAAAAGTTCATAGAAGAAATAATTAAGAAGTCAGGTATTTGAAAAACATATATACCTAGTGGCCGTTTAAGGATGGCCAGCGTCTTTATCTCAGCAATGGCAAATTCTACAGCATTCAAAAAAGAAATTCAACTAACAAGAGTAACCGAGAGAATTTCATTAAAAATAGTGCTAATAATCGAAATCGACCGCTAGAGGCCGCAACTAGCGTGAAAAAGCAGAAAAAGCATTCTCGAAAAATTCAAATAAATTCAAATGGAATGGTAAGTCAGTGGCATGGTCCACGTGATGTATAAATTTGATTAATATTTTAATGACGAATTCTTTCAAATAAAATAAAGGTATGTTTACGCGAAAGAATTTTCGATAACTTTGGTTTGTCTTAACGGATTCTTAAGAATTTGGATATTGTAATCAACTCCAATTATTTCCGCGGCAAAGTTGTATTTTCAAAAAACCTTGCTGGTATTTGCATGGCATCTGGATTGATTTGTTTCTTATAATCTAAATTGTTGAAATCGTTAGGAGCCGCACTACAAACACAACACCTACCAGTGGATTTGTTATCAATTGCGGCGTTGCAGACTTTTCCATCAAACATAGTCATCACGAATTTTAGTTAAAATAGATAATTACTTCCATTTAAGTCAATTTCTGTGAGGGTTAGTGACTTTAGTGCGTTATTTTCGTATCTATTTTTTGTCTTTGGTTTCCTTGCTTTGTCACCGCACGATATTTGTAAAGGTTCTTTTGTTGGTCTTGTACAATTTCGTACTGCCGTTTTATTAAGCTTGCATCTACAAACATCTTAAGAGATTGAAATGGCCTTAATGGGACGATTTCTTCTATGTTCGTCTTCTGCTTCTTTCTTTTAAAATACGAAATGCGACGCTTTAAACTTGAAATCTTGGTTTATTCATCACGCGACAAGAGCTGATATTCAATATGTTCCAATTTTTTATCAATATTAGGCAAATTCTCCAGAAGAATTTCATTCAATTCAACAGAATCCTACGAGTTACTTGTCTTGCGCCAGATGTACCTAAAATAAACAATTCATATTTTACCACGTAATAAATTAAAATTTATATTTTTTACTTATTTACGACCTTTTTCGGGGGATATTTTTATTTTTATTTCACTTACCCAACGTCTATATCATTTGAAAAATGAAAAAGATAATCTTGGACAAACCCAGAAATATAATAAAAACTATTTTGATGATCTAATTCCAACTGATTATAAGCACACGGTGTAGTCGGGAAGGTGGTGAAAAGGTCGGGTATAGTTCAGAGACATATATTCTATTGCGTACAGCCGATTCTACGAAATCGACCTTTGGCCGTCTAGATCGTAATTCTTTTTTTTAGATTTTTTTTGTAATTTTTTTAAATGGAATTTTCCTTTCGAAATTGCGAATCTATTTACTTTAATTCATTTCGAAAATGTAGCAATTGCATCGCGAGAATGTATCATACGGCACCCAAAAAGAGGGCATTATTCTATGTAACATCACGTGGGCCATGCACCCACAATTCTATTTAAATTCTTCCAGAAATTACGATTTCTCTACTTTTTCACATTAGTTGCGCCATCTAGCAGTCTATTTCGAACATTATTAAAATTATCTTTAACGAAATGCTCTTGGTTACTTTTATAGTTGAATTTCTTTTGAATCCAGCAAAATTTACCATTGCCGAGATAAAGCTGCTGTCCATCCTTAAACGGACACCCGGTGTATATCGAAATTTATTTTACTAATAGGGATTATTGGGTTAATGTTTCAATTATTAATAATACATGTTGTTGAAGAGAATCCTGAGAAACTACTTCATATCTCATTTTATTGTCTTTATCACAATTTAAAAACAATGAAAATTGTGTGACTAACAACATGTATTTTTGATACATCCATTGTAGTACATGCAGTATTGTCTGAAAATTCATATCCTTTTATTATAAATATTAAATATTTGGATATAATTCTTACTTACGAAAGAATTGCATATATTCAACATACGCAACAATATTTAATACATCAATTAAAACGTTCGGTATTTTAATATATCAGCAGGTAGAAAACAATCGAAACCCTGTGGTTGAATGCTAAATGCATTTTTTAAATTATTTATTTAGATATGAGAGAATAAGTAAAAAAAGGATTATTTAAACTAACGATTGATTGAATTCGAATTTTTACTAATTTTTATCTGCAAACGTTAATGAACCTATCTTATATAGTCACAATTATCTACGACTTTCTCCTAAATAACAAGAGAGATATGTTTTTAACGAAAGGGTAGAAAACTGATTTCTTTAAAATACTTAGTGTAATTTGGTAGTCTAGCAAAATGGTGTTTTAGAGTCTCTTAGTCATTCTTAACTCCGTTAGTTTGTGAGATTCCTGTACTACTAAACATCGAAAAAATAGTCGGACTATATACTACTATACGTATCAAGGCTAACGTACTTCCGGCTCTAACTATGTAAAACTTCGATAGTTGAGTGTAGGCTTTCACGACCGTAATCCATAGTAGAAATGTCTTTCGGGTGATGTCGTGTAGTTAATGTTTTACTTGACGTTTCGCTGACCATGCTGTCAGCTTCTTCAGAAGATTTCTAAAGACTGGTGTTGTTGTCTCTTGCTCCTCGTTATATATCCTATTTCTGTTCCGCTTTGCTGATCCATAACCGTTCCGTTCCGCTGAATCGCGTCGTTCGTTGTATGACGACTCCGTAGTGCTAACTTCCACGTGTTGCTGATCTTGTATCCATCTTCGCGACCAACAACAACAACTTCAATCGCGAAGACCAAAAATATTAACTACACGACATCACCCGAAAGACATTTCTACTATGTAAAACTTCACTATTGAAGGCAGCTAATAATAAAATAAAATTAATATTATCTTTGTTCCGACACGTTTAGAAAACCGTAAAATTACTATTCTGTGTTTGCATAATGGAGCCTCTTATGTGCCCTGCGCAAGTATCGGATTGTAAATTTACAATTTCCTGAATATGCAGGAACAAATCTATTAGAAATATAATAACAAATATGTTACGCAGTCCTTATTATCGGCTAACATATTACTGATATTGGAGGGAAGTTGCCACTATTCGATACAGCAGATACTATGCCAGCTATTGTTCAGTACAATTAAGATTTGTAAGAACATCATTAATTAAATTCAACGTAAAAAAGTCTGCAGTGCATTGCAGGAATTGACATAATACGAGGGTAGTCTGAAAAGATTCTAGCCTCAATATGAAGATGGCGTTATTCGTCGAAAATATTCTGGTAATTCAAGCGGATACGTTGAAAGATATTTTTGAAAATTTGGACCATGTTGGATGTTCATTTATTTATCGTTTAACAGTCCTTTGTGTCAGTCGGCGTCAATCTTTCTGTAAAAATTGAAAAAAAAATCGAATATCGAAATACTCCCATTTGGAAGGCGTACATTTATCCAAATGGATGCTGTTTATGGTAACTGTGCGCCATCATTTGTATCATAACATTGGGAAAGTTCATCAAAATGGTGCTAGACAGACGAGCGTCGAATTAGGATTATAGAAATAGGAGGCGCCGTGGGCATTTCGAAAGAACGAATTTGGGTATTCGAATGAACGATAATAAAGCACTCTTGGAACAGTTTAAGCGAAATAAGTCGGAGTTTTGGGATAGATTAATAACTAGATGAAACTTGGATACGCCAGTACACTCCCGAAGCCACAGCACAGTAGAAACAGTGTGTTGTGAAGAGTCATCGGTGAAGTTGTCTTAAACTATTGCCTTGAAAGAGGAAAATCGGTCGCACTTGAAGAAAAAAGTTTTCTTCCACCAATATAATGAGTTTAGTAGTTGTCATGGCAAAAAATCATGAATTGGGCTTCGAATTGACAGACTACTCATCCTATTCACTAGGTCTGGCCCTCAGCGATTCTATTCATTCTCATCATTCTATCTATAGTAGTAAAATCACAAATTATATTCAAGCATTTAGACAATACTGTTTGTTTTATTGGAAAACCCCAAAATCCCACTCTTAGATCGTTTAATTCCGACAATTCTTTCCAGCCTTCTGAAGCCTCCGAAACGAAGATACAACTGCCCGGATTAGAGGACGTTCTGGATGAACCGCCGCCGAAAAGACTACGAGAACACATCAAGATCGACGTAGATAAGTGACCAACTGTAAATATTACTTTTTAGTGCGAACTATTAAGTTTATTCTAAATGTTAGTATATTTTTATAATTTACTATTGTTTGAGAGTTGATACAACAACAACAAAACAATTGCAAAATATTAAAAAAAAAGAAAAAAACAAATACATGCAAGCAAACAAAACGAGAAACATGGAACACCTTCGCGGATTTCAGTGTACCAAGTACCTAACGCCAATAAAAAAAAGAAAATAAGTTTATTTCTCTGTTTTTTTTTTAAGTAAATTGATTTCTTTTGTTTCTTTTAAATATGGAAGGGAAAAAGTGATTGTATACAAACGATGTCTACCTGTCGTTATTGTATGCTACCCATTACCTGAAGATATCGATAATTTTTTCCTTCTTTGTTTGTTTCTTTTACTTTGAAACTTAATTAGTAATCTGTATTGAATTAGCTCTTCGTTTTTTTTTAATGATATTTATTATAATGATAATTGATGCGCGACTACATTTTTTTTCAGTGTTTAGTTATGGTTTACTATGATTACTATGAACAGTTTTTATTGTATATATAGATTGCGACAAGAATGCCCTCTGTAAGACACTGTCTCAATTGTTTTATTAAAATTTGAAACTGTACTACTGTTTAATGGTTAAGTTTAATAAAACTAAAATAGAGGAAAAAAAAGCACCGAAGAACCTTGCGACATTTTCTCAACGGACGAATGGAGAATCAAAGAGGCCATGTCTAAAACAAAAACAAAAAAACGGAAAAATTAATAAATGAAAGATCAATATCATTGTTACGATTTTAGGAGTTAGTATTTGACTATACAACAATACATTCTGGTAAAATTACTTTAATCTTTTATAACATTTATTACTACTTTTAGAGAAATAAAGATATTTTACAAATTTACAACTGTTTTACTTTTGTTTCGTTTACAACCAACGAAATCCGCTTATGAAAATCGATACGGTATGATGTCACTAAGAATTAAATTCATTAGCGACCATTCTAATTGTGGCTTTAACATTCTACTAATCAAAAAAATTCTTTTAGTGTTAACCAGCCAATCATTTCATCCTTTTTACTATTACTCGCCAGTAAAATCCATCTTACACTATTATTATAAATATACTTAAAGAAACCGTTTGTACTTTCATCATTCCATTCCTTGGAAGATGTATGACTACTGTGGATGTAAGTCTGGTCGATATATACAGTGGGTCGATTCATGTCACGAAATTGTGCAATCTTTGGCATCAATTCTTAATACTGTCTTGCATCTTCTGGTGTAGAGCCGATATTGTAACACGTTACTCGTTCTATTAAAATTATAAATCGTGTCTCGCACCATCCTTATTTGATATTGCTGTTAGCTTGTAACACTATTTCGTCTTGGTCTCTTCTTGCTGCATTCCGCAATTCTTCCGATTGGTCACACCGATACTCCAGTTGCTTTACAAACTGATTGTTTAATCTTACTATCACTCAACTGCTTTTATGTTTAGAAAAATAATCTTATACATTAAAAACGACTTCGGCGTTTGAACGTGTGTCACCTTTTGATCCCCTAACAAATACATTCTGAACCGCCACTGATGAGTACATTATACAAGTAAAAGAGCGTGTACGTTTCCAAAGGCGACTACAACGCACCCCTACCGCCCGCTATCTCTCGTAGCGTGTTCAGTAGATTATGTTTGTGAAAGGAACAGCCTATAACAAACGAAATTAAATAATCCGGCCTGACGTCTTCCAATAGAAAGCGACCTTTCAAAGGTCTTCTGCTATATTGAACCGCCGCAGATTTTTTAACTCTGATAAATGCGGCATTGAACACCTGTGTAAACAGATCCTACAAAATTGAAGGCGTACAGCATCTAAAATTCTTAACTTATCTGGTTCTATTATTAAAGGCACGAATTAATAATTAATATAGCTTATTCGTTTCACACTTATCTGTGCGCAATAATCTAATATCCTTGGCTAGAGTTATTCTAGGCTTCCAAGCCCTAGATTACCTTCCGTCGTATGAGTTGCAGCACGTAATTCTATAGAACAGGTGCGAAATAATATAAAATTTATTTATTTTGTACATTTTAAAAATATATACAAATACATTTCATTCAAATAATTTCTACTCTACATTAATCGATCAAATACGGACTATCCAGTGCGCCAAGACCGGCAGCAACGCCACCTTCATTCGCGGTCGAAACTTTAGTTCGTAACATATGTCCGACTTGTCGATTGGTGAATATCTTCGTAGAATCTCCAATTATAACCCCGAATATACCCAACTCGGAAACCAAATCGACAAGGTCGGGAATATCCGGTCCTCCAGGTCGGACTATGTATCCGGTTGATAAGGGCGGATTGATCCGCTCCATCAGTATCCAAGCCGTCCTCTCTCGAGAGTCTTTCATCCTCAAGATAGCATCTCTAACGTCCTTCCCGTAGATATTATTTCCGCCACCTTCGCGTTGGGGTTTTAAGACAAATCTGTAAGTAAAAGAAGTGATTATAAGCAAGCCGGCATTTTGTAACTAAGTGCTTACCTTTCTGGTGAATCCAGCGCCATCTGCACGGCTTGATCGCCGAATTCATCGAAGTCCAGGCTGTAAAGACCTGTAAATATCTCTTTGACGGCTTCTATTTTGCTAGCTTCTCCTAAGAACATCTCAACAGCGCCTGGCCTTGCTAAAGCCTGCTGAACTTTCTTAGTTCCCGCGAGGTGGTAGTGAATGGAAGGCGATTTTATTGCTTGGGATCTGTTAATTACGAATTGCAGTTTAATGGGAGGCTTTTAAGAAAATAGCAGCACGAAAAATCTATTTACTGCATTAAATTATTTTGAAGACATTAATGTATTTCTTACCTCTCTATGAGTAGTCGAGCATCCCATTCCCTTTGACTGTGGTAATGACCTGGTTCATAGCCCGCTCGATAGTAAACAACCGATATGACGTAATCGTCCCTGTGAATGTAAATATTCGATTCACTTCTGGATTCTAAAAGTTCGTATCGTAATTATACAGTTAGTGTGTTGCAAATGTCTGTTTCTTTTGTTTTTTGCTTTTTAGAAAAAATTACGGAAATATTTACGAGAAAAGTTAGCTTTTTAATTTGTTACAGTATTAAGTAGAAGGCACTGGAACGGGCTATGACTGCAGATATAAAAGATTCGTCTCTATTAAGATTTTTGGGATGTTTGTGGATTTTGAAAGCTTTTCGGATTTTTCTAGAGTAACAGTGGAGTTCACGAGACAGAAACTTTGTATCGCTAAATAAAATCTGGTGGACGGTATTTGACTGGCGCTCGACTAATGTAGAAGAGGATATTCCCAGCAACCTAGTGCAAAGCTCGTGTTCCGCCAGACGTGTACTGGCCGACCGCTTTGTCTCCCGGCAGGAGAAGAACAGGAATCCGATAACACTCTGGGTGTGTAAAGGAGAAGTTTTCTCGTTGACTGACGGTAATAATTCGGAAATTGTTTCGACATATCGCTGGAGTGGTCTGGGTGATCGATCAGTAACACCTCTTTAATGTTACAGATCGCGTTAGTACTTTTCAAGAGAATGTATTCTGGAATTCGCCGCAGCCAATCGTATTAAAAAAATTCAACAAATTCCATGTCCCCAACCTAATTTCATCGCACGGACCGTCATAAATCTCCTGACGAACTTTCGGTACTATTACAAAGTTCTAATTACGCCCTATCTATGACGTATTGCAACAGCAGACATTATTATTGGAGTAAAGAGTGCGCTAATCAAACTTCCTCAGACCGTAACTGATCCCATCAGATACCGTCTCCATCTTAGAGAAAGTCAGATCACTTAAGTCAGATTTATCCAAGTCCGAAATTTCTCCCTCAAATTTAACCCGGATATTGTCACATTAAAAGTTGACAAAGGTAATGTCACGAAGATTGTGAGGGTAAGATTCTCACTTTACCAGATACCATCTATCGTTCCTTCCCTCCTGAGTCAATCTCACGCATCCAAAGAGAAATAATAGCCACTACCAAGCGCTCTTCGACCCTCAAGGACATCCAAATGAGAATTATTCTTAGAGACAAGCCACCCATCTACAAGCCGAATGTTTCCCTTCGCCCCATTGTCAGTGCCATCGACAGTCCGACTTACAAATTGGCTAAATAGCTAACCAAACTTCTGAGATCTTATATCGGCGGGACAAATTCTATTCATTTTGTTTAACAACTTCATCTCATTTTGTGGAACGCATGCAGGATCTCACCTTTACCCTACAGGACATCCTGGCCAGCTTCGATGTAGAAGCTTCGTTCACAAAAGTCCCAATTTCTGACACCAGACATTTTATAAGCATACCAACATAGCCGAATTGCTGAATGCGTATCTGATCTTTGTGTACTTCCAATTTTGTAGTAAGTTGTATGAAGAAGTTTTTAGAGCTGCCATGGGTTCCTCTTTGTCCCTGGCCGTCGCTAACATTTTCATGGAAGCGTTCGAACAACAAATCCTATCATCTCAGCATTTAAAACCGAAAGTCAGTTAGTCGGTACGTAGATGACACCTTCGTCACCGATCACATGGTCGGGAGCCCCTATCCGAATTTGTAACCATCCTAAACACTCAAGTATCTCATATACACTATCAGAATCCATCCCACACGGACCGCTATTTGAACGTCCTTTCTCACCATCACCGAGTACAAAAACAGGCCGTCATAGTTAAACGCCTGCGCTCGCCCAAGAATTGAAACATATGACTGACTCCTTCATCGAAAACAATTTCAGCAAAACTTCCGACTTATGAACCTCACCTATGTACGTAACTTTTGAGAACCTATAAATGCTTACATTAAAAGCTCATTGTCGGGTCCCAATTGCGCACGCTCTGCTATATCCGTCAGAGTTCGTCTTAGCACCTTGACATATGGATTCAAGCGCATCAATTCGAATTCGTGGAACCTCTGGTCGCAGATGTTATATGTAACATCCTCTATGATAAATAAAATGGCGGCTTTTGGATCACCGTAAATTTTCCAAGCTTCGAGCATTCCGTTGCAAAGACCTTCCAAAGCATTGTTCTCTGGTAACTGTAAAAAGGTAAGAGTACAATACGAAGAAATCGTAAAATGTTGTCTTCTACTTACATTTGCTAGCATTTCATGGTGACCCAATTCCTGCAATACGAATCTAAAACCAGAAGCAATTGAAGATCGATTAGAAAACGTGCGTTTTCACGAAACGTAATCCATTCATGACAATAGAAGTATTCACAAATGCCACAATAATTATGAGGCTTTCAAACTTCCTTAATAAAATGATGTGCAAGGCTGCAAACGTAAAAGGATGAAACGGTTTGATGATTTCTAGTTATTAACAAACGAACAGCCTAGCGGAAAAAAGCAATGAGCAACACAGGATTAACAAAAATGATCTGTTACACAACTTCACATGCATAAAAACGACACAAAAATTCATCCTACCTATTAAAATGTAAAACTCTGGTCCCGATTCCGCCAAAACTTGACGCGATAGTGTTTATTTCCACCTGTTTGATCTTGCCTTTCGCGTTGGTATGCAGCATATAGTCAGAACGAAGTAAACCCAATGATACATGCTGAAAACATAATGAAAACCATGCAACCCATTTCTTCTAACACATTTAATATACTTTGATCTAAGTTCAGGAGAATAATCACACTTTATTATAAAAAAAAATTAGCGAGAAAATGTTTGTTAAATATGTTGTTAGAATTTGTGAATACAATATTTTGCCATGGATGCATTACACTTTAAAGAGAAAACATTGTAACAAACGCCAACCGACTTATTAAGCCAGAACTCAATCATAAACCTTGAGCAGTAGTATGAGTTGTTCTGCTGACATGCTGTCAATTATTCCCAAAATCTAAAGACATTGTAAGGTAATGTTATCTAAAAAAAAAAAAAAAAACATGGTCTATTGCATATAAGTCAACTCGCTTAATAGGAAATACATTTACAGTCCGATAACTAATACTGAGTGGCACACGAGTAATGCCTCAGTTTATAATGGATCAGCCTTGTTATTTACTCCAAAACCAACCTCGAATGTACACAATATTCCAAAAAAGTGTGGCATGTTAGAGTTATTCTTTTTTTGTCGTTGCATGTTAGAGTTATTCTTTTTTTGATCGGATACTTTGTGTATCGAACACATTTTTGACTTCTACGTAAAAAATAAACCTCGAAAGTTTCAAGATTCTCTACACTGTCTTCGAGGTATTTAATTTTTGTTTTGAAAATATGTTCGTTAGTTAAAAAAATTAATATCTATGCAATTGATTAATTTAACCTTTATTGGGCAGGTGGTAAATAAATTTCATAAAACAATTTAATGATTATATTAAAATCAAATCACTAATTTCAGAGTTAAGCAGTGTTAAGTGGGTCTTGATCAGTCCTACTGCGATAGGAGCAACTTCGACTTAATCTCTTTCGGGCCATGTGTTAACAAGGCATATGAGACTTTTAAATCCTAACATGAAGATGGAGTTACGCATCAAACATATTTTGGGAATTGCCCATATGAGAAAAATTTTAGTGATAGTGGATGCTCAGTCCTTGTTTAATAGTAGTTTGGGTCAGTCCATGTTAGTGGACCAAAGATTCCACGCCATGGTTAATCTACGCAGATAACATAGCAATCCTGGCTACATCGCGTAACACCGAGTTGGCGGTCAAACTCACGATCGACCCCAGGAAGACGCAAGCGATTGCGTTCGCCTGGAAACAACACGGTTCGCTTCCCAAGATCAAACGGAACAGCAAGATCGAGTATCTCGGCATGATCCTTGACGAAAGGCTGAATTTCGCGGGGCACCTTAGAAGAGCTCGAAACAGGGCACTAGGTGCAGCCAGACAGTTGTATCCCATCTTCTCAAATTCCCATCTCAACCCTAAACGGGCGTTATGCTGTACAAGTCACACATACGCCCGATCCTTACCTACGCCAGTTCCGTCTGGGTAACGGCGGCACGCACCTACATTCTGTACACCCTTGCGATTAGTACTACACGTACTCTAAGGCACCTCGCTGGCAACACTGACACACCTGAGCGAGACTGAGCAGCTGCAGGAATTCCTGATGCGGCTCAAGAAACGCTTCTCCGACAAGACGCTAACTAGCGAGAATTCCGCAATGACGAACGCCATCATCCGAAGAACCTCTTCAGGAGCGAAACACAAGACCACCTACGATCACTTTAGTAGGCTGGCATAAGTATCACCATAGCATATACTACTAGCATACTAACGTATATTTTTGTTTTAGGAACCGAGGAGGGAGTCCAGGAAGAAGACTCCGAGGCCCAAATACCCAGGACCGAAGACCCCAGGAAGATCATCAACCTGATGGAACAGGAAGAAGGACAAGGCTCCGTTAAGGACACTTCTGTAAAAAATGGTAAAAGAAATCGAATATTGCGCCGAAATAGACGGTTCATGAGAACATTGCACCATCATTTGCCACAGCGAAACTTTGAGCAGCTGAATTTAAACTTGGTCGTACCAGCTTGGTTGACGATGAACGTTCGGGACGGCTATAAACTGCAATCACCACCGATAACTTAAGCTTGGGCACAGTCGAATCAGTGGATTGCGAAGGATGGATGAATCGGTTCAGAAAAATACTGTTCCATAGACAGGGAAAGTGATGACGATTGTTCTTTTTTTTTTTTTTTTTACATTCCACATGGATACAAAAAAAACTGTTTTAAATTTTTTTACATTTATAAATAAAAAAGTGAATCATATACAGCGTGTCCTATTGGACTTTGTAACCATCTGTAATAACCAATATGAGTACAAAAGCAATCGTGTGTCAAACACACCAGTAACTGATTCTGTAGCAACTAAAAGAATGCGATGGCCCTCTAACAACTTGCCCTTAATGGATACCAAAGTTATGGTAAATTAAAAAAAAAACATGATATGCTATACTTTTTTGAGCTAGATTGTATATTGTAAAATAGTTTTAGAATGTAGATTCAAAAGGTCTTCGAGAAAAGATCCTGGCTTGTTCATTATGAATTGAGGCATTACTAATGTGACAACCTGTATAATGCGGTTCAGAAAATAATATAAGACAAGTCTAGTACTCCGAATATAGTCACATATTTTCAACTGATACACCTACAACTTTATGTAAAATGACAATTCTGTCTTATATTTAGTTATAATTACTTCATCCTTTATTAGAGAAAATTCGACAGAATCATAATTTGAACGGACCCGTAAATATCAAAAGAGCCAATTTTATAATATACTCGAGCTTTTCATATATTTTTGAACCGCATCGTTTAATTCTTCTATGCACAAAATTAAACAAAAAACTTCTAAGTAAATAAGTTAATATTCAATTCAAATTTCATGCATCGAAATTATATCATTGGATAATTCACCTCTGTATAACAGCGGATGCAGGCCCTAACCAACCGAAACCCGACGCAATACTGTTGATTTCCACTTGCTTCCAACAACAATACGGGGCGTGACGGTGACAATTTTTTCCTGGCACGGGGCAAGCAGTTTCAAGCATGATGTCCGACCTCAATAAACCCAATGAAATAGGCTATACGAATGCAAAAGAAACAGACACGAAGAGCACTAACACGATAACATTTCATAATAAAGTGTGCATTCTTTTAAGAGAAAAACGGAGCAAGTTCTACTGCCTACCTGCGTTATACCCTCGTCTTGTACAGTTTCGTAGATTTTAAACAGGTTTCCCGTGAATTCATCAACTTGTATAGTTTCCCTCAGGCTCTCTGTTAAAAACTCACGGTTATGTGCCACTCTATGCATTAGCTCGTTTAAGATTTGCTGTAATTCAACAGCTTTGTAGAATTCCTTTCGTGGGAATGCCGAGGGTAACAGTACGAAGGGTGCAAAGTTTAGCGAGTCTTTTGAAAAATTTGTTTTCGAACGCATAGCTGCACCGTGCATTAATGCCCAGTCTCTAGCTTTATCAACCAATTCATTTAAGACCTCATCTGGTAAAGGTAATGGTAGAACGTAAGGTAATTTTCGTACTTCAACAGCCATTTCTAGAAACGAATACTTTTATAATACTTCTAATCTATGAACTTAACAAAATTACTTAATGTTACTGGAAATTTTGCTATGATTGTTCTTATTCGAATTAAAACGTTTTATCTTTCAATTAAAAAGTAAACATTATTACAAGGCTATTTAAATCTTTGTAAATGATAATTTAGCTATTTTAACTTGTCATCTTGTATGTATGGTTTTGTAAAGTTGGTAAAAGGATGGTTCCTTTTGGTTGCTGATAATAATTTGATAAACGCCAATAATAATATAAATAAACATTTCATCTGGACAAATACAGATTTTACATGTAACAAAAACTAAAACTTTAATAATTTGATTCAAATTAAAATTGTATTTTAAATAATTTAAAAATATGTTTAAATTTGGCAACACTGCTTAGAAAGTACCGACGTGCTTTAAACAGAAAGTAATTAAAATTGGCACAGCTCTATTGAACTCTTATACTTGGGCGCAGCGAAATAGTTTAAAAAAAGAGTTGCAATCCTGTAAATATTATTTATAATTGCCACATTTTAGATACCAACAAAAATTTATGCAAAGCGCTTTTTTCAAATAGTATCTAACTGCATCCGGAAGAGCACCTAATTGGATTCTTCTGACCAATAGGAACAGCGTTATTAACCAAACACTTGAACATATGATAACCGTCATAATAGTTGTTGCTTTCATAATTTTGCGCTATTTTTAAATAAACAAGATATTCTAAATTACTCGCTGTAAAAATATTCAACAGCGTATTTATTGATATTTTTCACATTACGAGTTTATTTCGTAATTTATATCTCAAAATTCTTACAAGGGTTCCCTAACATCCGGTTCGGAAGCCATGTTGATTTGATTATTGTGTAATTTTTGACAGTGATCAGAGATTACTTGATCAATTTGCTGGGTAGCTATTCCACTCGATATCTTAAAATTAAAATCTCTTATCTCTAAGTATAAGTATCAAAGGTGAGTTATCTTTACGGATTAATTTCGATTTGATTTGATACCTAGTCGCGGGTTCTGCCTCGTATTCGTTATGTAACGGATTAAATATGAATATTTTCTAATCAAATGTATTTTTTAGATGTCCGGGGCAGTCGCCAAAGTATCTAAACCCCTCCTCAGGGGTTTCTTACACAATCAAATTAGAAGGAATCTGATAATCGGCTGTGTTCTTTCTGTAACTACTGGCTCGCTGATGCATTTTGGTGTAAACGAACCTATAAAGAGAGCCTACGCTGAATTCTATAGGTAATAAGAGATGTTTGTTACATAGCTGAAACAAGTAATTTTTTCGATGTGATTTGCAGTACGTATGATATCGAAAAGGAATTCGTGAAGATGAAGAAGGCAGGTCTTTTCGAATCTTGTGAACCAAGCGATTGAAAAGATCAAGATCTGAGTACATACCAAATAAAATAGAAAAAGAAAAATATAAATTGTGAATTTTTATTTAAATATATTCGAATTATGTTACTTTAAAAAAGTTTCATTCCTTGCCAATTCTATTGGGTAGATGTTTTAGTGTCTAGTAGGTAGGGTTGAACAGTTGATGTATGAAAACAAACGAATAAAAGTTTAAAAAAAAGAGAGGTTGATCGTTTTTATTTTTGTATTTGGACGCGTCATTAGCAGATTTAACGAGAAAAAGTAATCGCGTGGACTTCGACGGGCGATATATTCAAATAAATCGGCAATTTAACAATTTGGAAATTTTAGAGGGATTTTGAATCGACCGTGATCCTTTGCCTAACGTTTTACCGCGCAAGCACAACGCGCATTGCGAATGGCGTCGAGTTGTTATTGTTGAAACAGTATAAACTATTTCTAATAAGATTATGTTCGTTTTTGCAAACTTTTCACCGAAAGTTGTATGTTATGCATATCGTATTATTTAACCGATAGAGCATAGTCGTGATTCGTATACAGCTTGGTGCGCTAAAGTTTTAAGTGTGTCACATAGAAATGGGGTATGTAATGTTTCTTGCCCGTAAGCAAATCAATTCGTCGACACCGCCGACGATAACGATCCTCATCTAACCGCCCGAAATGGATTATGTGCGCTATTTAACGATGAAATTAACGAAAGAGTGTGCGAAACGTGGGTGCAAAGCACTTTGCATCTTATAAATTTGACAATGGAACACATGGATATACACTCCCCCATCTCCGTACAAGATGGCTGCTACCACAACCATCTTTTCTTGTATAAGATTATGTTTTATTTAATCGTTTCGCTACGCGGTTTGCAATTTTCGCTGACGAAAGGGTCGGCGAGCGGCCCTAGATTATCAATTCACCGTTTTAGCGCTATATAGACCTTAATATCCCGCTGAAATCTATCTTGTTTATAATTGACTACTTCACTTACTGAAACTACTATGTTATTTCAGAATGGAACTAAAATAACGCAATCAACCGTGCGAATATGGATATCTATTTGATTTGTAAATGACCTGATGGTAAGTCCCTTTCGATTCTACACCTTTTCGCACTGCCCCCCCATCGATACTATTCCAACTTTTAGATGGCAGCAGATAGTGACGGATGCAGTGTAACGACTGTTGTAACTTGTGAGGGGGATCTCGCCGATCCCAACTTTGAGCGCCGCTTCGACCTCGTCCTAAGCGAACTAGGAGATTTGTTGGGAGATCGATTGAAAGTGCACAAACTGGAACCGTGGAATTCCGTACGTGTAACGCTGTCTATCCCTCGAGAGGCAGCGTTGCGCCTAAGGCAATTGGCTAACGATGGATCACAGCAGTTACGGGCGTTGGGTATCCTTAGCGTGCAGGTGGAAGGTGATCAAGTGATATCATTACGATTGGCCGGATCGGTCACATCTGAACCTCAGGAGATTATTTTACAAACCGGACAAGGTTAGTTTTATTTTATTTTGAGATTATCTAAAAGATTTTTATTTGATTTTAGAGCTTCTATTTGTTTTTGTTTTTTTGTTATTAAGGTCGAATTAAACTACATCTACTTTTATTTTTTATTTGAATAATAAATATTTATAATTTAATAAATTCTATTACTATTGGATTTATTTAAAAAACCAACTTCATATTTGATAAAATGGGAGTCCTTATCTTGCTTGAAATTTTAATTACTTAAGTAGCTTCTCAAAATGTTTCGAATTTATCTGTATCGGTTATTGTCATTAAAAAATAAAAACATTTTTAAAGGGAAAAGTACCATATAGAAAGAAAGTTAAAAACAAAAAAAAACGACCGTTTTTCTATCTGACCTTGACTTTCTGAAGCAAATCAATTTGGCGTTAAAACCTAGATACAAGGATCACTTAAAAAGTAGCATTTAATAAATTAAATAAATTCAGTATACTTTTAAAATTCTTAGCGACTTTTTTAATTTTTAATTCAAATCGTTCGCTTTTGTTTTCAAATCTAATTTTTCATCAGTTTCAAGCTAACTTGTTTAGTTCATCATTAGAAAAGGAATGTTGGAAGAATTAATGAACTTCCTTTAATAAAAAGTTTGCGAAGTTACTATAGCAATAGAATATTTCGATACATTTTGACCACTCCCTGTATATTAGGAATATGTGAGTTATTCACTAGCTTCGCGCTAATGGAAAAATTTTTAGAATATGATTGTGGCTATTTTTCAAAAAAAAAAAAAGAATATCCTTCTGATACATTTTTTTTCTATTTTATGATTTCTCAAAATTTACCGCAACATAAAACTCAACTACAATAGCTTTCAATTTTTATTTATTTATTGATTGCTTAAAAAAATGTTTGTTTATATCAAAGTAAATTTGTATAAATTACGAGGACAGGCTTAAAAGTTCTTAAGATGAAGGATAGATGACGTGGATTCAGAACATATCAAGGTTTAGCCATAAACAAAATCATTTCTCACTTTTTTTATAAAAATTGAAAGTAAAGTATACTATTTTGAAGAACTTAGTAAGAACGCACAGAGAAAACGTGAGCTAGATGTTTGATTATTGACATTGTTATAGATTATGGACATGTTTCAACGAGTTTCATTCTTACAGCTAAGGTAGATGCGTTATGAATCAAAAAGAAAAGCAATTACTACTGAATGAAATAAAAATATCGTTACAATATTTTTAAGAACCAATAAATTAAACATTACCACAGGTGCAGATTTTAAACGTATTATTCCGTAATTTTCACCATGTATTAGGTAGGAAATGTAGGAAATATCAACTTTGAAAGCATTCGAAGAAATACTACGTTCACATGAAGACTAAAACCGATTTATGCTTTAAGTTTGAATTCCATGCTTTTTATTTAACATTTAGGATATATTATTTATTGTTGACGGCGTTTTGCGTACGTTACGATTAAGTCTTTAGATGTAATTGTGTTTACAAGCAATTCTAATACGATGCGATATTAAAAACTAGCGGCGTTCAC
Organism: Marronus borbonicus; assembly: GCA_902655005.2. Taxonomy (NCBI): domain Eukaryota; kingdom Metazoa; phylum Arthropoda; class Insecta; order Coleoptera; family Scarabaeidae; genus Marronus; species Marronus borbonicus. The sequence continues at coordinate 1,394,617 of LR737414.1, read as the reverse complement.
TTTTTTTTTTTTCTATTTAAATGGTTGAAGATTGCTTCCTTGCAGATTGAATTTAATTCTTCGTGTGCTGTGTTTACGAATAAATTTCAAACCAACACAGAAGACGGAGCCAAATCAAATAGGTTGATGTATTTTGGATTTGTTATATTTATTTTTATTTGATGGACTTTTCAACTCATCTTCGATAGTTCAGTTATTGAGTTAAAGGATGATACCAAATCTAAAGACCCCACTTCTTCGAAGGCAGATTATAATACAATGAAATGAATATCCTCCTTAAAGAGATTTTACTGTATTTTTACTAAATAGATCAAAGAATTGTTTTCGATTGAATTAATTCTTTTTCTTTGTATTCAGATGCAACGCCAGGCCCAAGTTCAGCACCCGATGCGAACCTATCACAGTTGTTCCAAAGCACCTCCCAATCGGCCGCCACCGTTTCCGTTGCCGCAGCCACTCCCGGCGAAGCAACGTCCACCATTCCTCCCGCGGCCGCCCCCGCCGGCGGTGAGAAGGTGCAATTCCGTTCGCCGAACGTCGTCTGCCCGTCGGATTCGATCGTTCCCAAGGTGCAACCTTCGACCGCCGCGCCGGCGACCGCCAACAAGTCGTACGTCGCTCCGTTTCCATTCACCAGCATGAACCAGGCCATGCAGAGTCGTGATAATCTAGGCACAAGTACAAATTACAATAATCCCCCGCCCCCGTATCCCGGCAACAAGCACCATCATCAGCACCACCACCACCACCATTCGGCGACGAACATCTCGAGTCCGCTGCTAGTGAACCTCCTACAGACTGACGGCGTCCAATCGCCGAAGCAGAACGTCAACGCGAATACGTCGGTGCTCGATACGGACGTTGCGAATAGCGTTAGTAGTTGTAGTGCTGGTAGTGGTCTTTCGAACGGATTGATGGGTTTGTCCTCGTCGTCGCCTTCTTCGTATAATAGTAATAGTATGGCGCAAGGCGGAGCGGTCGCGCAAACGGTGAAACCCGTCAAACTACCGCAGCCTTTTGTTCAAAAGACCGTTGTGCAATCCGTTCAGAGGGCAACAGTGAAACCTCTACAATCGCATATAAGTGCAGGAAATAGTACTAATAATAACAATAATAATATTAGTGGTGGTATTTTACAACAGACTGTGAATATTTCGCTGCAACATCAACATCAGCAACAGATTCAATCCGCGTCGCTGATAAGTAAACCGCCACCGCCGCCGCCGCCTTCTATCTCTTCGTTAATCGCTAAGAGTCAGAGCAGTAGTTGTACTAGTACTAATAGTAATAGCAGTAATAATAATAAGCCGACACCTCCCACTCATAACGTAGTCCAAACGCTTACCGCCACTACTATTCCCCCGCCCCCGCCGCCGACTCCACCTCTCGCAGTCGTCGTCAACAGTAATAGACCGAATCCCCCACTCGTTATGAATAATTTGAGCTTGAAGAGTAACAGTAGTTTGCCCTTGACAACAAACGCCCAAACGCTCCCCAATCCCAATCCTTCGCCGATTCATCACCATCAGCAGCAACTGAAAACGATGGACATCTCCTCCCTCCAGTCTAGTGCTCAAAAGCCGCCGGTTACCGTAAATAATAACAATAACACTAATAATAATCATATTAATAATACTAGTAGCAACAACAACAGAGCTGTGCCTTACCGTTCATATCCAACATTCGCCAATTCCTGGGATCAACCGCAAATGCCTCAAATACAAGAACTTACGCCGACCTTGACCGATCTGAAGGCCGATCTCGACCTGGATCGCTTGTTACCCAGCCTGGATCTAGTCGGAAGTCCCCCGGAAATACCAGAGGAACTAACGAACGTTCGTGGCAATAGTGGCCCCTCCAACAGCAGCGGCCGCACGACGTACCTAATTAACCCTTTGACTGGAGAGATGGAGCCGCAGTCGAGTCACGAGAGCGAGGACGAGGAGGAGCCTAGTGACGTGTTTACTGATTTACCATCGCCTGGTACGATTTCTGACGAGGATACCAACTCGACGACGCGACCGGATACCACCGATCAGAGTGACAGCGAATCGAGATCGTGCCACAGCGATAGCGGCAAGTACAAGTACAAAAGGAACCGTGACAAGGGCAGGGACTCGCCGAACTTGAAGCAGGAGAAGATCAAGTTGCGATTGAAATTGGAAAAGTCGGAACCTGTCAGTCCGGCTTATAAGGTGGACGTGAGTTTCATCAATACGCAACAGCCGAAAAAGGCGGTGCCCGGTGAAGAATTACGAGTACCGCCGCTCCACATCTCGCTGCGCGGTCGAAATCACGCCGTTATCAACAATAAGAAAAAGATCAAAGTAAATGCGGATGGCAGTCCAATCAAGACGAAAGTGAGGAAGATCCAAGAGCACGTGAAAATCAAAAAAGACGAGTACCTAGCCAATGGCGTCGACGTCACGTTAAACATGGTGGAGAGATTGAAGAATCACGTTGGTGAAATGCAAAAGCTAAAGAAACCGAAGCTGAATCACGAGCATAGAGAGAAAATGGTGCAAAGCGACGTTCTGAACGACTACAAACGCGATCTGGCAGTGTTCAATACGCATTACAAGGAGAAGCTGAAAGAACGAAGAGGTAGTGATTCGGAATTAGCGCGAGCGAATAAGAAACACGGCGAGAGCAATGGGATCTTATTGGTGGATAAGAAGAGGCGCTTGAGCCAAACGGAAGAACGTAATCACGAATCTCAAACTTCGGTATTAGGTTCGACCAATACCGGAACGGTATCGGGTATATCGGCCCATAAGATGAGAAAGGATAAGCTAAAATTGAAAGATAGTTTTAAGTGTAAGGATTTGAACAGGCATAAGAGCTATTCGAAGAATATGGCAGAGAAATTGGCGAGCAAACAGGTCCCCCTTCCAACAGGAGATCTAGATATGGAAGCAAAATTTAAGCAACGGTTATTGGAGGAACCTGAACGAATAGTGCCGAAGATACCTCATCGAACCGAGACTGTACATCAAGATAACGGCGTCTTAGAATCGGCTGTTAAGGTGGTCGATCTGATTCACACCTTAACGGATCCCGTGGAAGTAAAAGACAAACCGCCCGAACTAGAGAAGTGTAACACGCCCGAGCGCAAGACGGATTTGACCGAGAAACAACCGAATCGATCGCCGAATTCGGGTGGGCAAGGCGAAGACAGTGGCATCGAGAGTATGGATGCCCTTAGCGAGAAATCGCCCAACCAGGCGAGCCAGAGCCCGCACGCCGACATTCAAGACGCTCTCAAGCCGAAAACACAAGTGCCTGACATACTCGACATTGAGGCGCAACTGGCGAAGATGGAGGGTTTCACCGGTGACGATTTGAACGAGACGAATCACAATAATCAGACAAAGGAGCAGTGTTGCGGGCTGACGTCTGCGCTGCAAGACTCTCTAAAAGAAACCGGTGTCACCGACGATCAATTGCCGCAGGCGGAAGTAAGTCTAGTGCCGCTGAAACAGAAGGCAAAATCCGAAGCCGATTTGGATCCGCAACCGATTCACGTTACGCCTCCTCTGTACACTTATTCGAATCCCGACAAGAGCCGGGCGGAAAGTCCCGCCTCCGATGATCCGGATGGTAATTCGGGAGCGATCGTGAAAAGTAAGAGCTTGTTAGAGCAGCTCCTGATCGACATACCGGAGAATCAAACGCCTAGTTCGCCCAGTCCGGCGGCTCGATCGGTTCGAACACGTGCCTCATCTAAATTGAACAGTCCCGAGCTTAATTCGCCTGTGATGTCAAAGCAAAATAGGGCGCCGCCTACTACCAAACGGAAACGACATGAATCAGACAGTTCCAATAACAGCCTTGACGATGCTCGCAACAAGAAACCGAGGAAGACGTCGGAAAATTGCTCCACAGATCTAATTAAATCGGTTACGAGCGTGGATTCCAATCAGAAACCCACTTCCAGTACAACCTCGTCAACGTCGGCCGTTAGTAGTACGGTTACCACCATCACTACGACGGTAATCTCGGCCGCGGGTCAGAAAAAGAAGTCCACGGAGGAGAGTTCCGATAGCGATGAGCCTTTGATTGAGATCGCGGGAAAGGTGCGCAAGAATAACTCGCAAGTGACCACGACGAACGTTCAAGGTCCCGTAACCACGCCTCGTACGAAGATCAAGCCTCTGCTGGGTAGCGGAGGTGGAGGAGGGACAGGTGGTGGCGTCGTAGCGACGGCGAGCATCGTCAAGACCGTGTCGATTAACACCAGAAGGTCGGTGCGTGCAATCCCAGCACTCAATACCAGGAGTAAGGGTGATAAAAGTCAACCGGATGCTGATATACTGAGGAGGAAAACACGTAGTGCTGGTAGGTATCCTATTAATAATAATAAAATTAACGGGAAAAATTACGTGTACACACTACGGAATTGCCCGGAATTTACGTTAAAGTTTCAAGGGGCTGTTCTCGTATGCCTTCTTTTCTTTGAGATTTCAAGTTCAGCTTACGTTAAAATTCAGCAGAATTAAAAATTGCTATTTGATGACGTTTTAAACTATGATTAATTAGCAATTTTAGAGTGACGTTTTCCTTTTTTTTTAATTTTTAAATATTGGAAAAAAATTAATTTTTTTCCAGTATTTTATAAAAACTAGACAGGAAGACGTAAATTATCAAAACGTTCATAATTTTCTTAAATTCTGAAGATGGCTGGCAAGTGTAGAAATACTTTCAAGGTATTGAAACGAAGTTACTCAGATTTAATTCGCAATAATCAGTAATACATTTGTTAATATTCTTTTATGAGGTGAATTGAGTACGAAAGAAGCTTAATTTTTAATCAAGTCAATTGCCCAAATTCTCAGCTTTCGCGATTAAGTTATTGCTTCATCTAAGAATCCCGAAGTGAAATTGGCAGGAAAGCAGAAATCTAGACAGAACAATCAATTACGCCGTGAATTTATTAAAAGTTATCACGCCATCCAATATCCAACCCTTGTGGGCGGACTTTATATTTTGTTCTCCAATTGTTTTTAAAAAGTTCACAAACAGCTGCCACGTGACTGAGTTGATGTTTTGTTTGACAAAAGTTCGTTTGATGTGGATCCGGCATTAGTAAAATTCCGTTGCAAAGCAACAGCTCTTACCAAATTTGTATCTTTTACTTACATTAGTGGCCAAAATGATATCGATTTAAAAAATATTTTCTTTTGAAAAATGCCGTTCTTATTAAGAACTATTTTGCCAATGTAAAGGAACGAGGTTACAGGAATAAGTACAAGAGTAATTAGGCGGAATTGATTGCTGTCTCCCTATATTTTGCTTGCTATTTTTATGGCCACGACCGATTTGTTGGTTTCAACATTTTCCGGATTTTTTATGAGCGTCGTCACGGATAAATGTCATAAATTTATAACGTGGATCTATTAAATGGGGAATAATTGTTTTTTTTTACTTTTAATTTTTTTAGTATCGGAAGGCGAAGGTAAACGAAGGAAGGACATCAAGTGACAGTGTCCAGACGACTGCAGCTGCTGCAGTCTCTGCCAAACGACAACCGAGTTGCTGCAGTCAATATACGTAAAGAGTACCGAAGTGCAGCCTTGAATACTCTGGCGGAATAACACGCAGTTGTAGCAGTACAAACATTTCCGCTGACATTACTTTTTTTGTATAGATTGTGATATACCTTGTATATAGTCTAGATAATTGTACATAAGATTGTGTTGAGAGTCACTGATGAAGAAGAAAAATGAATAATAATTAATAAGGATAATAATAACGCTAATGATGCAAAACGTATAAAGATGAATAAACAAAGTAAACATTTTGTATACAGAATAATAATAAAGAATAATGATAATATTAATACAATAAAGAAGATTCAGAGAAAGAAAAAAAAAGGAAAACAAGAGAATATGTGCATGTGTATATATAATACTCTAATCGATGAAACACAACAAAAATAGAGAAGCAAAATGCCGACGATAATAAAATAAATAATAACGATGACAATTATTGCAGACGAGAAAGTAATACATAGCAAATTTATGTATACACATAGACATACCAACTATTATTATATTTAAACAAAAAAAAAATACAAAAAATAAACATATACTTTTACTATTTGCATTTTACGTGGATAAAAATTAATAATTATTTTATTTCTATGTATATTTTTTATAATTATTGTGAAGTTGTTGATATATTGTTTATGTTGTAGCTTAGTTTTTTTTTTTGTTTTATTTAAAAAGAAAATGAAGCCTTATAGAAATCCTTCTTGTTTTTTTGCGTAAAATGACTTGTAATGTTCTTAATTGTAGATTTGTGGAAAGGTTGATGAAATATAAACTATATATTGTTAAATAGAAATATCTTAATATATTATGGTTTTCTTCTATTATTACCAATTATTTATAATCGATTCTGTTCCTTACCTTTTTCGTTGAAAATACTCCATTTTAGAGGTTTTTGGATGAGAAAAATGAGCGTTTATTTCACCTAAAAACCTGAAAAATCCTAATTACTATCACAGATAAAAGAGCCTTACAGATAGCCTACATATATGTGACGCAATTGGACAGATTGTGATAATCTATTTAAGGTTTAAAAGGTAGCCTAATAATTTTTTCGGTTTTTGTAGTAACTTCGATTATAGGGGGCGTCTCCGGCACCGTTGTAGTCGCATGCTGCGTTATTATTCATTAACTTTAAACGTTGTCTGTACTGGCAGACTGTCTAATTCTAGAAATGCAACGCTAGCGTCCCTTTTAACAGTGCCGTGTCTCTAAACTAAAGCGTTTTCGCCTCAAATACGGTCCAAATAACAACATGGGATTGGCTATCTGCAAAGTTTTCTTAGCTGTGTCATTACGGAAAATTTGCCTTCTATTGCAACATTTCTTTGTTAACTTAAATTAAATTATGGAAAAACGCCGGATAGTATTTATTGATTTTGATGTTATTAAATTTTATTCTACATGGATATTGCTAAAAGAGAATTGATAACGACAATCACTGAAAAATTTAGTTATAGTGGGGCCCATAAATTAGTACCCTGTTCTATTAGAACGGCTGTTCTCTGACATAACAGAAATCCCACAAATGTTGTCTTAATTGTAGTCGTTTTTCTGAAATTGTGGGTGTATACAAAACAAACGGTAGACGTTGCAAGTTATGAAATAAGCAACAGGTTCATTCTATCAAAATGTTTATGCTGAGTTTTACATACTATTTATACTACGCGTTCCCTTTCGCACCCCATGCCTGCATGCCTGCAGCATAGAACACTTATTAAAGGGACACTGGTTATAGCTACTGTAGTTAATAATCAAGGTGAGCAGATTTTACAAGGATTGCTCCATAAAATAGCTTGTTAGAGTGACAACTCTTAGACAATAGGTAAACAGGTATTTCAGCGCCTCTCGTATGTACACTGCCGTTCAGTGAAGTTCGGTCATATAATAAAAATCTATTACATCACACTGTATACAATTATTAATACATAAAATTAGAAAAATATTAAGCATACACTCTTTTCTAAGGGGTTAAAGCCATAAATTATTATGTAAAGTAGAAATATTGCGACAACGAACAATACATTTAGGAAATATACCGCAGTATCACTCTTGTTTATTTATCACAGGCGTAAAGACATAAATTTGCTTCATTTTACTGTTAAACGTGTGTTGGTGGGCATCTGTCGTTTTTGCGCGAAAGTTTTAAGAAAATTTACTTCAAAATGGCACGTGGCAAGCCTACCAGTGTAGAAAAACGTTCACGCATTATTACGCTGTTTGAAGAAGGATATTCGGGGCGACAAATTGCTGAAAAAATAAATATGAGTTGAACAGTAAATGACATCATAAAGCGATATCGGACAACTGGAACTATAGAAAATCGTGTTCGTCCCGGAGCATCTAGGAAAACAACAAAAGCTGAAGATTTGAGAATTGTATCATTAAGCAAACACAATAGAAAATTAACAGCGCCACAAATAGCAGCCGAAGTCAATCGCGGCCGGGAAGAACAAGTTTCGGCGAGTACGGTAAAACGTCGACTTCAACAAGCGGACCTTCATGGACGCATTGCCATTCGAAAACCCTTATTACTTCCGGGCAACAGAGCAAAACGGCTACAGTTGGCCCGTTCTCACTTAGATTGATCGTTAGATGATTGGAAACACGTGCTTTGGAGTGACGAGTCAAAGTTTGAGATTTTTGGGCAAAATCGACGAGTTTATGTCCGAAGATCTAAAACCGAAAAGTGATCCCGAACTGCATTGTGCCTACAGTGAAGCAAGGGCGTAGTTCTGTGTGTGTGGGGATGTTTCTCCTTTGCTGGGACGGGAGATTTATGCAGAGTGCAGGGTGTAATGAGGAAGGAAAATTATTTTGCAATACTCCAGAATCATGCAGTGCCATCAGGATTGCGTATAATAGGCCGTAACTTTACATTCATGCACGACAACGACCCAAAACACACTGCGTTAGCGTGTAAGAACTATCTAAAGGAGCAAGAAGAACAGCACACCCTGAAAGTAATGACATGGCCCCCACAAAGCCCAGATTTGGACCCGATAGAGTTGTTGTGGAATGAACTGGACAGGAGGATCCGAAAAATATGCCCAACTTCACAAGAACATTTACGGAATATTCTGCAACACGAATGGATTAATATTCCACAATCCGTTTTAACAAAACTTATTGAAAGAATGCCTAGAATAGTTCGAGCGATGATTAACAGCAAAGGACGTTTTCTCGATGAAAAAAAAAAATAATGTTCAGTATGTTATATTAGGCCAGAATAACTTTTTATTTATTTATTTTTGTCTTTTTTACCTGTACATACAATAAAATTGCATTTTGTTTTTAGTTTCGTTTGTTTCTGTAAACTTTTCCATGTTTTTTACTAACCGACCAAACTTCTCTGAACGGCAGTGTACACCGGCAACTATTATGCATCGCCACATTTTTATCGTTCACCAAACAACAATATAAAAGAAGTTAAGTTTCCCGGTGTTTTGTTGTAGTTCCAGGACAAAGACTAATTTGAACGACAACAAAAAAATTGCCAATATATTATGAAGCTTGCTGCAACTACATATTCGATTTTCATGCTAGGTACTTACTGCCACAACAGCGAAAGTAGTCTGATATCTGGACTAATCGCCGTAGCCTGTATTGCATGATTTGATGATTATACAAGATCTTGAAGAATTTAAAAAATCGGCATTTATTATACAAATGTTGTATATCCTTCTATTTCAAAACATATAAAAAAAAAAAACGACATATTAAATAAAATGTTTTTAATTCTTTAAATAAACATAAAACATCTTTACTTATTTGCTGACTTATTTCTAACCCACCGTTTGATAATTTCAGTTCGAAAATTTTCGACATTCGTCGATACCCCTTTCGGATTTTCCAAGATCAACGTGCCGACTACTCCATCTTCATTAAAATTGCTTACCTTACAGAAAGGTATACCTTCGATCATTTGTTTGGGGGAAATTTGACGTTTCGCGACGTATATAGTTTGCCCACTGAAGCTATCCAAGTTTTTAGTGACCACTTCAGCGTTAGCGGCGTAAATTTCGAAATTCTCAACTCCGAATAGAGAAGAAATATTTCTTTTAAGTCCGTCGATGGTTAGAGTACCATTTCCGGTTTCTAGAAGAATTAACCCTTTCGTAGAGTTGTTGCAGTATCTGGGAGTTAGATCTACGAGTTCTATATTAAGCCATTTCACTTGTGGCGCTGCTACATCGCTGATTTTGGTTAGGGCAATGGTAAGTTCGCAATTCTTTAGAGATTGGGTCTCTTCCATGATTAAATTGTCTGCCGGTTGTCTGAGTTCCAGCGGTTTGATGGTGGCTTTAATTGTTTCCTCAATGAACGATTTGAAAGATTCAGCAACCCGTTTAAGTTCACCCTCCGTCTTGTAGAACACGGTAATCTCATCTGTCGGCACTAAATGTGCTTTCTTCCTAAGTTTTTGTATCCTATTGATGATCTCCCTAGCTGTACCTTCATCTTGCATGATAGAATCCGGCGTGCAATCCAAGAGAACCAAAACATCGTTATCGCTGTGCACTTCGTATTGACCCGAAGCTAGGTCCGTTTTGAAAATCAATCTAATCTCGGACAACTCGACCCGCTGTCCTTCAAAATCTCGATAGCCCTTATGGACGAATTCGTTGATTTCATCATCGGTTAAGGCCTTGATTGCCAAGGTTACCGCTTTGAAATGCTGTTTTAAACGCAGGCCAAGGGTTTTGTGATCGGGTTCCGCGCGCAGGGTGATCCCGTACTTGCTTTTATCCATCGTCGTCTTCAAAGAACGCACGTTCAATTCGCAAAGCACGTAGGATTGCAGCGATTCAACATCTGCGAGATATTCGGGATTCTGATGGACGACGACAACTTCCGGTAGGGGATATTTGATCGGCATTGTCTTCCGGTCGCGGATAACCCTACCCAATTCGATTACCGTTTGCATCCTTGACACGGCACGCTCTATTTTCTCGTCGATAAGATTCTGGTTGGCTTGAGGGAGCATCAAGTAGTGTACGCTATCGGATTTCTCGCCTAAGAGTTCTTTGAGGTACTGGTACATGGTTTCGCAAAGGAAGGGGGAAAATGGTGACATCATCTTGATGATATTGAAGATGACGTTGAATAGGGTGGTGATGCATTGTTTGCAATCATCTTTTCCATTCTCTCCTTTAAGTCTTTTACGATTCATCCTCACATACCAGTTGGTTAAGTAGTCGATGTACTTAGTTAGTCTTGGGATTACATTGTAGAGATGATACAACGCCATCTCTTCTCTGACGTATTGTAAGAGACTTTGTGTGAAGGATAAGATCCATTTATCCATGATATTAGTGCTCCCAACCGTCTTTTCGTCATACACGAAAAGTTCCTTGTTATCTTGAACGTAGCACTCAATACTTTGCATCAAGAACCTAAATGCGTTATACCATGGGAGGAAGACATCCCTAATAATATCTCTAACACCCTCCTCTTTAAATCTTAAATTTTCAGCTCTTACGACGGGAGAACTAATCAAATACAATCTTAGTGCATCAGCACCGTATTTTGAGACGACGTCCATCGGATTTGGGAAGTTCTTTTTGCTTTTGGACATCTTCTGTCCATCTGCCGCCAATACTAATCCATTGGCGATCAAATTCTTAAATGGAGCTTTTCCGAAAATTGCCGTGGAAATAACTATTAAAGTATAGAACCATCCACGCGTTTGATCGATGCCTTCAGCGATGAAATCCGCCGGAAAAGCTTCTTCAAATTCCTTGACATTCTCGAATGGGTAATGTTGCTGGGCGTAAGGCATCGAACCTGATTCGAACCAGCAATCGAAGACCTCGGGAATCTTCTTTAATGGAGGATTTCCCGGAATTCTCGAGGGTATTTCGAGATGGTCAACACTTTCACGATGTAAATCGGTGATCTTGGAGCCAGTTAGTTCTTCCAATTCGGCAATGCTGCCAACGCAAACGACTTCGTCACCATTGGGGGAGATCCACAACGGGATCGGCGTTCCCCAGTAACGGTTCCGACTGATTGCCCAATCTCTAGCATCGCGCAGCCAGTTTCCGAACCTCTTTTCCTTGACAAACTCAGGAACCCAATAAGTTTCCGTGCTGGATTTTAAGAGATTCTCGATCATTTGCTCGACTCTAATGAACCATGAAGGAACTGCACGGTATATTAGGGGAGTTTCGGACCGCCAGCAGAAAGGATAGCTGTGCTTCACCTAGAAATAAAGCACGTATGAAGATTGGGGTAGTTTATAATTTAAGATTATTTTGACATATGTATGTAGAGCGTAGTATTTGTCTGGTAAAGTTCAGCATTTTCTATTCCGTGAGGAAAGTCATGATGATTATGGAATTAAAGGTCAGTAGTGGCTCGTGAGTGTGCTCAACTCTTTTTTATTATTTATTTATTTCACGGTACAAAAAATCCTATTTTGCATTTGACGTGGTTCGTATTATTACGACGATTCATCAGATGTCATTACAACGACGTGCAACGGAACGTACAGTGACTCCAATACAGGCTTTTTAATAATGATAACAAGGCCTCTAAGGTCGTACATCTAGCGTGAAAGGTATCGGCATACTCTGCACCATACAAATTGCTTTTATCAATTTGGAATTTCTTCACTAGCCTTATGGATCTCTCTCCATTTTCACATAGCATATAGTTGTTATACTTAAAAATAATTTTCAAAGGTGGACCTTGTAAACCAATACAACATTTACATAAAAATCTTATTGATATCCACGATGTAGGAAAAATTTTAATTTGAGAGGCAATTGGATGAAGAAAAGAAATCACCTCACCTGCGTCACATGAAACATCCTACCATTCGCCTTCAACATAGCAATAATATTCTTGTCAGCATCCTTTACGTACTGCCCTTCAAAGTCCGTAACAGGTTTTATAAACCTTCCTCTTGCGTCCAGCGGACAAATTGGCTCTTGATCTCGTGTAATCACATTGTGAGCCAGACAAACTCTGTAATCGTCTTCGCCGAAGTAAGCGGCCTGATGTACGACGCCAGTACCAGATTCAGATGTGACGTATTCATCCGTCAAAACGCGGAAAGCGACATTTTTGCATCTCTCTTTAAAGTACGGAAATACCGGTTCGTATCGGAGTCCTTTTAGCTTGATACCGGGGAATTTTTCGACCACCTCGTAATCGTCAGCTTGAAATACAGCCTCCAGGCGAGCTTCCATTACTATAAAATACTTGCCGCTGCTGATTTGTTTTATTTTAACGTATTCTAGCGCGGGGTGGACGCACGCGGCTAGATTACTGGGTAACGTCCACGGTGTGGTAGTCCAGACTAGCAGACTAGTGCCGTCTTTGTCGCCCAAGAGGGGTAAGGCTACTGTAACGGCTGGATCGACGACATCTTTGTAATTTTGACCGGATTCGAAGTTTGATAGGGGAGTATTACAGCCTGTCGAGTATGGCATGACCTTGTTTCCTTGATATACCAAGCCTTTGGTGTACAGTTGTTTGAACACCCACCAAATTGATTCCATGAACCATGGGTACATCGTTTTGTAATCGCGTTTGAAGTCTGAAAATAAATATCAAATAATTTTCTTCAATAATCGAATTATTCAAATTATTTGCACCGAC
>LR737414.1:1331783-1372117 GCA_902655005.2 Marronus borbonicus | reverse complement strand
CAGTTGTCCGATATCGCTTTATGATGTCATTTACTGTTGAACTTCTCATATTTATTTTTTCAGCAACTTGTCGCCCCGATTATCCTTCTTCGAACAGCGTAATAATGCGTGAACGTTTTTCTACACTGGTAGGCTTGCCATGTGCCATTTTGAAGTAAATTTTCTTAAAACTTTCGCGCAAAAACGACAGATGCACACTAACACACGTTTAACAGTAAAACGAAGCAAATTTATATCTTTACGCCTGCGATAAATAAACAAGAGTGATACTGCGGTGTATTTCCTAAATGTATTGTTCGTTAATAATCCCCAAACGACCCGTTTCAAAAGATCGATACTTCCGAGAAATTCTTGGAATGATAATAAAAGGGACTTTATTGTGGCTGTGGCAATATTTCTACTTTACATAATAATTTATAGCTTTAATCCCTTAGAAAAGAGTATATGCTTAATATTTTTCTAATTTTATGTATTATTTTATTGTATACAGTGTGATATAATAGATTTTTATTGTATGACCGAACTTCACTGAACGGCAGTGTATATAAGGAAAGGAGAATATTGAATATATCGGCAAGTAGGCCGTTCTTATATGGGTACGAAATTCGCTTGATGGCAGTAAGAGGAGTACAGGCTGTATTTGAAACGCCCGGACATTTCCAAAGTCCCTGATGGTACGTCGTTGAAATTTAATCCGGCAATTTAAAACAATTTTTAATTTTTATATCTAATGAAGGTATATTCATTAAATAATTGATGGTCAAACCAAATTTTGTTTACACGTATCGGCAGCGTTGAATTATTTAAATTTATTTGAAATAATACGTACAACGAATTAATATTATACTATTACAGAACAATAGGCGCATTAAAGGCGATAATCAACCATTTGCACAATTGAACTGTTTAGTGGAAAATAATTTTCGACGTGAAATCGTGGCAGCTTGCGTAGGTAAATTCCGTATTCAATTTAATAGCGTAGTGGTTCTTTTTTTTCGAGCGTTTCTGGTTCGTTACGTAATTATATTCTGGCTTACTTATGGAAATATGTTGCTATAGCGGTCAGGTGTCGTTGACATCTTGATTTCCGTTCTTGTTTTGACTACAATAAATTATAAATTGACCGCGTCGAAGTCGTCTATATGAATGTGGCGTTCAGTATTCATTGCTGCTTGAAGTTCCTGCTTATTTCATCTATGATTACCAGCACTTCATCATGTTGTGCATATGTAAGCAAGTTCATATTCATGGACCATAGAATATTGCGTTTTATAATTTATATTGCCTTCCTTTACTTTAGCGATTCTCAAAATATACTCGGTATTTTGAAGTATTTAATGGTCCATTAGTTGGTGAAATTAGCTACGGGTGTTTATACAGATTGCAAAGCTGACAAACTTTAATTTAGTCTATCTATGCACTGAATGGCCAAGCTCCTATAATTAGCTGTCAGAAATTGTTAAAGGAACTCGAGGCGGGGCCGATGACTAGCATGCTCAGTAACGCCATAAAATGGTAATACCAGATAGAGAAAAATGGAAGAAATGCTCGCCTATAAAGATGCTCAAAGACAGAGAATTGAGTCGGAGTCGGGATTTGTGGGAATAGACCTAAAGTATCTAAATCACTAAGCCTAATTCAAAGCGTCACAGTATTTCAAGCCCAAATAGGGTGTACTGAAGAATTAGATCGGAAAGTGGACAACTATCGATCTATTGCTATCTATTCAGACAGTCAAGCAGTAATAAAAGCGTTAGACTCCACACAGCCAAAGGCGAAACTGGTGTGGGGCAGCATGAATTCGCTCAATAGGCTGAGAAGTCGAACTAAGGTGATTCTGGCCTGGGTATCAGGACAGCAGACGAATTAGCCCGAGCAGGCTCGTCAACTGCTGGAAATCGCCCAATACATTCTGTGGGAATAGCATATACGGCAGTTGCAGAGACAGGAAGTTTGTTAGAGCAATAGTAGGCCTGCTAACAGGACACTGTACGCTCAATCACATGAGCAATCTGGACTTGATAGAGGAAACAGCATGTAGAATCTGCCAAGCAGAAGACACACAGGAGTACGGCTTCCAGAAGTGGGCTCGGCATTCCCCAAAAGCCGAAACCTATGTAGAGGGATGGGTCACAAGGCTGCCAGATCTAGCAAAGAAAGCAAAGTTAATGTAATTGATCTAATGAGAGAAGAACCACATCTGAAAAGGTGGCTGAAAAGTGGGCCAAGAACCACCTCGGGTAGTAATCTAATCTATGTCCTTATATGCAGATTCTAATGCAATTTAACATTTTGGTGCTTGTACCATTTAACGATATTGTTACTATTATGATCTTCAATGACTTCTTCCTTAAAAGTTGGCAACATTGATGACCATTACAACATATTTTAACATTAATTACACTTTCAAACTTAGACCTACGCATCGCCAATATTGCCTTCAAAACCTTGCTTTTTTTGCTGACTCGTAAAAGCATGTAGCTACCTAAGTATAAATACGTACCTATAACAAAAAAACACCCGAAATAAAATAAAATACCGAAGCCCATGAATAAAAGCACTCCTTTTAAAATGTAGATTTCGCTTGCTTTTTTCCCATTGAGCTATCGGAGAGTAGGTAGATTTATTCGGTGAACACATGGCGTCTCCTGTAGGGCGGTAAGGAAAGGCAGTACGGGTCGCTTTATTGTCTGCACCTGGTGTCCATTTCCATTACGCGAATGCACGGCGGAGGATGGATGAAATACGAAGACGTCGCGGAAGTGGAAGAAGAACAAGCTAGCGTCGTTTCGGTAGACGACATGTGCGATGTAGTCGAATTTAATTTTAAATTGATCTAGAAGAGTAGTAAATATTAGATTAGCCAGCGTCGTAGTTTTAGTTTTGGAAAGATGTGGGTGTTGAATCGAATGATTTTCAAAGAAATATTGAGATTTTTGTAATTGGTACTCATTTGGGATGCTTTGCGAACGGTTTAAGTAGATTTAGCCAAGAACTAAGTCATAGGATCTGAAGTTTAAAAAAGGAAGCAGTAGAGGAATAAGAAAAGAACAAAATATATGTGACAAAAAAAAGAGTTCGCTTTCATTGTTTCATCGAAAATCCAAAAGCAAAAGCATTGCTTTTAAAAAAACTTATAAAGACTACTATGTACACTGCCGTTCAGTGAAGTTCGGTCATATAAATAAAATTAGAAAAATATTAAGCATACACTCTTTTCTAAGGGATTAAAGCCATGAATTATTACGTCAAGTAGAAATATTGCGACAACCACGATAAAGTCCCTTTTATTATCATTCCAAGAATTTTTCCGAAGTGCCGATCTTTTGAAACGGGTCGTTTGGGGATTATTAACGAACAATACATTTAGGAAATATACCGCAGCATCACTCTTGTTTATTTATCACGGGCGTAAAGATATAAATTTGCTTCGTTTTACTGTTAAACGTGTGTTGGTGTGCATCAGTCGTTTTTGCGCGAAAGTTTTAAGAAAATTTACTTCAAAATGGCACGTGGCAAGCCTACCAGTGTAGAAAAACGTTCACGCATTATTACGCTGTTCGAAGAAGGATATTCGGGGCGACAATTTGCTGAAAAAATAAATATGAGAAGTTCAACAGTAAATTACATCATAAAGCGATATCAGACAACTGGAACTATAGAAAATCGAGTTCGTCCTGGAGCATCTAGGAAAACAACAAAAGCTGAAGATTTGAGAATTGTATTATTAAGCAAACGCAATCGAAAATTAACAGCGCCACAAATAGCAGCCGAAGTCAATCGCGGCCGTGAAGAACAAGTTTCGGCGAGTACGGTAAAACGTCGACTTCAACAAGCGGACCTTCATCGACGCATTGCCAATCGAAAACCCTTATTACGTCGGGGCAGCGGAGCAAAACGGTTACACTGGGCCCGTTCTCATCTAGATTGGTCGTTAGATGATTGGAAACACGTGCTTTGGAGTGACGAGTCAAAGTTTGAGGTTTTTGGGCAAAATCGAGGAGTTTATGTCCGAAGATCTAAAACCGAAAAGTGATCCCGAACTGCATTGTGGCAACAGTGAAGCAAGGGCGTAGTTCTGTGTTAGTGTGGGGATGTTTCTCCTATCTAAAGGAGCAAGAAGAACAGTACACCCTGAAAGTAATGACATGGCCCCCACAAAGCCCAGATTTGAACCCGGTAGAGTTGTTGTGGGATGAACTGGACAGGAGGATCCGAAAAATATGCCCAACTTCACAAGAACATTTGCGGAATATTCTACAACATGAATGGATTAATATTCCACAATCCGTTTTCACAAAACTTATCGAAAGAATGCCTAGAATAGTTCGAGCGGTGATTAACAGCAAAGGGGGTTTTTTCGATGAAAAAAAAAATAATGTTCAGTATGTTATATTAGGCCAGAATAACTTTTTATTTATTTATTTTTGTCTTTTTTACCTGTACATACAATAAAATTGCATTTTGTTTTTAGTTTCGTTTGTTTCTGTAACCTTTTCATGCTTTTTACCAACCGACCGAACTTCTCTGAACGGCAGTGTAAATCTGTAGAAAGCCCGATTTTATACATTTTCTTATAACAACTCAATGTTTTATGGATTGTTGTTTAATATTTCATTATAAATAATTTCTCATTTAATTGTGTTTTCATTCTTATTCAAAGTTGGCAAAAAAAAATCATCCAATGATGACCAAGTCAATATAATGGTTTCAAATCAACGGCAACGGCAAAATATTGCGCAAGGTATAACCATACCATTTTGCAACATATTAAGCTCAGAAGTTTCGGCATTGCCGTAGAAAGCTACTAGAATCTTGTTGCAAACTATCAAATTGCTCTCCTGGAAAAAATGCATTTTTGATGATATCTAACTGTACTTTGGAACATATAGATTGCGACGAGCTACCATTAGAATCGGCAATTAATTCTTCTAAATACAACAGAGGTCTTCATCCAAGCTCCACATAAGACATGGTTAACTATTCCTAATACTTTTCTTTCCAATACTCTGAAAGTGAAATGCTCGCAATCTTTGCTAACATTAAAAATAAATCCACCTCCGGCCTCGACGGTGTTCCCGCTCGGATTATTCAAGTACGAATTGGCTAAACTAATAGCACACTTAACTAACACCTCTGTTGAAACAGGCTCTTCCCTAAATCTGTGAAAGTTGTCTCAATTATATCTATTTTTAAAGAAAGAGATCGAAATTCTTCGTCTTTCATTAACAAGCATAATTTGCTTTTTCGATCCCAACTTAGGTTTAGAACTGACAAGTCCACCATTAACAGCATTGAAAGATATTCATTAAAATAGCCTTCGATTGTCAATCTATAATTTGATAAATTGAGCATTTTGGGGTTCCGGGGCAAGGTTGGTGAGTGGATCAGTTACTATCTTTCAGGGAGAGAAACTTGCAATGCCAAGCAATCAATTAAATCTTCTTTAATGCTGAGTAATATTGGTTTGGCGCAAGGATGTATCTTTGCATCGACTTTGTTTTCATTTTTTATCAGCGACGTTGTTAATTTAATTTGTGATTACCATCTAGTATGCTCAATCGCTATTATTATGTGGAATACTTTTATGAGGTTCTAGTTCATCTGCTAACGAAGTTTTCCTCAAACAAAAACTAATATCTTGCTGAAGTTACGTCATGAACTGAAGAATTTTAGCACCATTTGAGCAGTACATATTAGAAGTCAGTGGCTACATCCATAAAGAAGAAGACGAAATAAATGTAGAAAACAATAGCCAACATGCGTATAAAATACGTGATCCCAAAATACATATTACAAAGCATAATTTATAACTATTAGCAGAAAAACAAAGTATTTTCTGTAGATTTTTATTTACAACATAATTTCCATTTAATTGTTTACATTTCCTCAAGCTTTTTTCCAGCTTTTTTAAGCCCCCCAAAAAGTAGGATTTCGGAAGGTCCTCAAAAAATCATTGAAAATCATATCGTGGATTTTGGATCATTTCGGGGGTAGCCACTTCCACTGGACGGCCAGAACCACATTCATCTATTGTGGATGTACGGCCACACCCAACAGTAAACAGTTGCTAACACAGCAGCAGATGTGCCATGAACTTCATTCAACTCTGCTTTGATATCTTTTGATGTTAAGCCTTTTAAATATAAGTGTTTAATCACCGCTTGAAATTCACTTTTCCCATTTTTGTAGATAAACAAAAATTCTTTGCTTAAATCGACAATAAATATTAAACCGTGCGATGGATATAACTGAGACTTTGACAGCTACTTGGTGGAGCGCCATCTCTTAGATTTTCCAAGGATTTCTTGAACCACCCTCGTAGCTCACTGTGTAGTTGCCTTTTATCCTATTAATTTAGTAACATTCCCCCCTTTTTTATACTGAACAAACGAGATATTATTTGCATCATGTTATAGCATTCGTCGAACTTTTAATGACCCAAGGACTTTACTGCACGCTTATCTATTTATTTAACTGCACCATTGTACTATCTTCATGTGTCTCCATCTTTCCCTTTTGACGAGTTACAAAAAAGACCGATTCTCCTTTTCCATTTTTTTTTCCTGGCGACATGCAAATATAATCGAAATCTCCAATTTCTTATCCTCTTTCGACGTAAGAAATTCGGGCCATTCGAGAACGGGAGTCTTCAATTAGAAAAAATTCGTCGGATCAATTAACTCGTCGGCGGAGGGAAGCTTCATTTCGAAAGACAAGAATCGATAGCACTTTAAATTCTTTATCGGATTAGGCGGCCCGCGAAGTTTTGATTATATCGGATAGCCAGAGGGAGAGAGAGACGCAGAGAGCTGCTATACTAAGACGATTGCCTCGAAGATGCAGGTTGCAAGGCTAAACACGAAGATTCGTAATTTTGTTAGAGTGTTTCCGGTGCAGAATTAACGCGAGCTGGATAAAAAGATGCATCGATTGTTGAGCGTTTGTACCTCTGCGTTGCATGGTGCAGTGTAGGAGTAGATAGGCATTAAGATGCTTGGCGCAGGCAGAATATACATTGATAAGAACATACTTGCAGGTTTTGGCTGATTTTTTACAAACATTTACGTGCGTTTGAAAATGGTATAAATCGGTTTTGGTGGCGTCTGTGATGTGAGCATAGTTCACCTTGTAAGCAGAATACTTCACTTGTGCGTTTCACTTAGTTCAGGGATGTTGGTAGAGTGAAATTAGGCCGAACGACACTCCATAAGACATTGATGACTTTCAACGTTGTATTTTACAGGATATGAATAAAAGCAAGTGTGGTGTTGCCAATAGGGGAAATAAATTGAAATTAATATTTTTAAACTTAGCAGATTGTATCGTTCGAGTACTAGGTGGCGCTAACATGGCGTCTGGATTGTTTAAAGAAAATGTGCTGGGTTGGGCAAACTGTTCCTTACAAAGCGCTTGGAGTTTGGGTTTTCATGTAGTTATAACGTAGTAATACGTGTTTAACCTCAACAATGATTTAAAGATTTAAAAAAGTTTTCACCAGATAAAGTAGATATAGCCAGATAATATAGCCCATCACAAAATACTTTGCCTTTATTCTTCCTGCGTCACTGGTGAAGTGTTGGGTTTCCCTTCCCAGCCTGACGAATAACACTCATCGGTGATGGGGTTGGTATATCCTTCTTCGTCGCAACTCTTTACTTCCATCCTGTGACAGCAAAAAAAAGGCAATCATTGTTTTTCACAACAAAAAAAAAGTTGAAGGACGAAGGTCTAAAAAATTTAAATTAATAAATAAAGCAAAAATTTGTTGGGTGCCAAAAGTGCAAATTGAAAGAAGAAAAAGGAAATTGAGGGAGTTCATTTTGAAACAAGATTAATGCAAAAACTGTTCAAAATTTGTCCATGTAAAACTTAATATGTAAAGAAAAAGGTAACGTTTGATATATTTTAATTTAAGAAGGAAAAACAAAATGGGGGAGAGGAAGGTTGAGTAACATGTGAGCTTGAAATTAAAATAATAAAAGATAAAAATCACGAAAGTTTTAGGAGACAACCCACAGATGGGACGCTTCTCAAAAATATTACTAGAAAATAAAAGCAAATACCCACCTGCAGAAAAGCTGCGTTCAAGGAGAGCAGGTCTGGGGGAGTGCTTCAATGCTTCAATTCGGTAACTGCTTTGTTCCAATACTTTATTGGATTTAATGGGGTCTTAAATTACTCCCAGTACAGTACGGGGCTAAGTTCCTTAATCTCATTTAAACTTCAATTATTGAAGCAAAATGTTGAAAAAAAATTGAGTTTTGTGTGAAAATTGCCACAATCTTGTTCTGTACCTCTCGACACAAACATTGCTGAAAAAAACATGTGAAACAATACAATAGAAACTGCGAAGTATCATCTGTGTGGTCGGGTTACATAATTGCCGCCATATTTTTCCGTTCGCTATTGTCGTATATTCTATCAAGTGGCTTTCTCCGTGTAGAGCAAGGCATGTTAGAATTAAAATCATTTTCTCACATTATTGGCACAATGAGAATCCACGAATTCCCGAAAGAATTGCTTCGAATTAATTAAATTAATTTGTGTTTTGCGGAATGCGTCGATATTTAAGTGTGGAGATTCCGTAACATTAAGTTCTACCAGTTCGTGTGATATCTGGTGAATAACGACCGCATACATTCTAAATCTGCATCCATTCGTATAGGTTGCTACGTTGAAAATGATAATGTAATTGCAACTTTCACCCACATCGGAGAAAACCTACAGAAATACATACCAATATATCTCGTTAGCTAAAAGACAACCTTGTTTCTGAACGCATACGCTTATTACATAATTTAACGGACCATTTACATACATACACTACCGTTCATATATTTGGGGACGACTAAGAAAAACTCCGAAAAATTATCAAAATTGAAATATTGACAATTGATTGTGTTTTATATGAAAGAGTATACATTTATATATGCATGAACATAATTTACAACAATATTCTCTTCTATCCCATCAAATTTATAACGCGTTTATATTCTACCGCAGCCTCTGACAAAATTCCTCTTAATCCCTTTTATGGGGTTATAAACGTAAACTTGAAAATATTGTCGAATATTTCCACAAAGGAATAATGTGAGATTCATAGAACATTTACTACAACAAACAAAGCAGATATCGTCTTGTATTTAAAATAAAATCAATCTTGATAGTAGTTTAGTTTAAATTTAACTATCGTAATAAACGGGTGGTGCTGAAATGGCAGAACGAAAAGAAATTTCCATCGAAACGCGTTCTGCTATTATTACTTTACGTAATGAAGGATACTCAATGGCAGTTATTGCGAAAAAATATCGAAAAATGGTGTATTTACAACATTAAAACGGGTGGCGGAAACGGGTCTTTGGCTGATAAGAAACGTTATGGACGTAAAAAGAAGACAACAGCTGCTGAAGATCAGTTCATGGTTCTTGTTTCAAAAAGGAACAGATTCCTAACGGCTCCGGAAATAACGCAGCAAGTCAACGTTTCACGAAGAAATCCTATTTCGCATTCGACCGTGAAACGAAGATTAATTGCGGCAGGCTTAAAGGGACGAGTAACTGCCAGAAAACCGCTTTTGAAAGTTCAAAATAAAAGAAAAAGATTGCAGTGGGCACAAGAACACAGACACTGGACATTCGAACAGTGGTGCAACGTGCTGTGGACAGATGAGTCCAAATTTGAAACATTTGGCTCCAAACGAAGGACGTTTGTTAGGCGACAGGTTGGTGAAAGGATTAGCGAACAGTGTATTTTACCTACAGTGAAGCACGGTGGAGGTAACGTAATGGTTTGAGGCTGTTTTGCGGGAACAGCTGTAGGTGATTTAGTAAGAATACAGGGAATACTGCGCAAAGAGCGCTGTCTCAAAATATTACAAGAGAATGCTGTACCAAGTGGGGAACGATTACGAGGTCGAAACTTTACGTTTCAAGAGGATAACGACCCTAAGCATTCTTCTCGCATATGCAGAAACTATCTAGCATCTCTGGAAGAAGAAGATCGTTTAAAAAGAATGATTTAGCCACCTCAGTCTCATGACCTGTCGCCTATCGAACTAATATGGGATGAACTGGACAGAAGGATTCGCCAAAAAAGAGTGACTAGTTCACAAGATTTATGGAGAAAGCTCCAGCAAGCATGGACCAAGATCCCAGCAACATTTTTGAAATCTTTAATTCTAAGAATGCCACGAATATGTACCGCAGTAATTAAGTCAAAGGGTGGACGAAAGAGGAAAAATATGGACGAAAAATCCGTATAGACCTAATTATAATTAGTACAACTTTTCTTTTTGGAATATTTTTAGTTTTGTATAGTATACTCAATGTACAGAAGTAAATTAAATTACAAATGACTTTTTGTTTTTATCCGAATTAAAAAAAAACGTTAATCGTCCCCAAATATATGAACGGTAGTGTACATGCACGATATTATACGGCCATATTAAGTTCCGTGTGAATTTATCGTTCATTTGCGAGCGGAATAAAGCAGGTTATTCACCGGGATAAAGTGATTCATCCATCTCGCGATGCATCGCCGTCTAAGAATATACGCCCGTAGTGTCGGCGTAATCTCCAGATAATTTCTAGGCAAATAAACCGGTCTAAACGTACATAAACAAAACAAATAAAAGCGTAGGATAGTATAAACCATGTGCTAGACATAATTCTAAACTGCGCGTATATAGGCGAGCTGTAAAACTGCTGTTTTTTTTTTCCTTGTCCTCTGTGCAGGATACCTATGTATAAGAAAGACCATTTGGTTTAAATCGAGTTGATCAAGTTAAAAGAGAAAGTTGTAACTAGTGGATACGTTAAATAACTTTCATTTGAGTTGTATTACGAATGATGCTGCGATCTGCGATGTGTGTTTTTTTTTAATTGTCTTAAGATGCCATATCAGCACATGTGGATCGACGATCGCCTTTTTCGCCGACGTTTGTGACAGAGTCCGGCACAATACATTCGTCCAACCGCTAAGGAAAGCGGTACACAGTCAGACGATACTACTTCTCTTCGTGTTTATCTAACTAGAGACGCTTAATCTAAATGTAAAATATCAGAGGCGTATGCATCAAATGGGAGGTATTGTTTAATTCCCAAAGATAAATAATATGTAAGGCTGCATCATGTTAGAAGTGATTTATTAACATTAATTACTAAAATGCTGTGAAATGTGTTCGCTTACTTGTCAGAACATCTCTAAATATAGAAAAGCTTCTTTCTACATTGCAACTTGTGAGAGGAGCTTTCACTACGCTCCTCTATCTAAGCTCTGGAACCTATAAGCGTTGTATTTACTAAGGGTTTCGCTGCTTCGCTTTTTTTTTTACAAATAGAAGCGCCAAAATCACCAGAAATATCCTTCAATTTCTTTATTATAACATCTAATTTTTTTTATTTTATTTTATTTATTTATTGAGGTATATCACGAAAATGTTCGTTAATAAAATGTAGAATGGCTATTGGAGGATGTTCCTTTAAACAAATGTATTATCAGCATAAGAAGCACTCCATTTCACAACATTTCGCTCATAAGGTCAAACATCATTTCGAGGCAAGGTTTCCAGGGATTTGGATTGGTCGCGGTGGTCGTATTAGTTGGTCTCTAAGATTTTCAAATCTCATACCGCTAGACTATTCCTCATAGGCCTAGTTCAAAATTCAAAAAGTTTATAAGGTAAGAGCCGACACTCGGGATCTTCAGCCGATATTAAAGACATTTTTTATTGTCCAATGGCTTCCAATTACAGGACAACATTATACGAAAAATACGTACAATAATAAAAATAAGAATAATAATTGAAGACAAAATAGAAAACAATAAAAAAAAACTCAAAACTCATTAATTTTACTGAAAAAGACATCACTATAGAGTGTATCGGTTATACGGCACATAGAAGCAATGGAAGAAAAGGATAAATTTGTTCGAGGTTTGGCAAGGGAGAAAGTAGGAGTAGAACGTGAAGATCTGCGAGGAACTAGAAAATTCAAGGAAGAAAGCAAGTCGGGAGAATCAAGGACGCCATGCACCAGCTTCCAGGTAAAACGTGCACCATGTCGCTCCCGACCACCGTAGAGCACCATCAATCTTGAAGGATAAGAGTTTGAGAAATCTCCGTTGAATCTTCTCAAAATGACTGCAAGATCACACAAAATTCATTCAACTCTCAGAAGTGCTCGGCTGTTAATGGAGTAAGTGGAAGGAATTGAGTTAAATTTCCTTGCGAATGACATGTAGCAGCACTTGTTCACATTGACCAGCAGCTTTGAAGAGGCAAACCAATCGGTGATCGTATTAAGGTTACGCTGTAGCTCAATAGCGTCATTCCAGTTCTTAATAGGCATAAATATTTTTAAATCATCTGCGTAGGCTAGAATAGGGCAAGATACAGAGGCAAGTAAATCATTGACGTAAAAATTGAATAATAATGGGCCCAAATTCGAACCCTGTGGAATATCTGAAGACGGATTAAACTCGAAAGATTTAAATCCATTATAAAAAACATAATTGCTTTTGTTGGTCAAATAGGACTTTAGAAGTCGAATAAGCCAAACGCAGTACATTTCATGATCTAATGTGTCGAATGTTTTACTGAAGTCTCTGTATATCACGTCCATTTGTCCTCGCGCGTCAAGTTGCTGGCTAATAAATTGGGTAATCGATACAAGCTTAGTATGGTAACTGTTGATCTTCCTCGTACGAAACCATGTTGGTGTGGTGAAATATAGGGTTTTGTGTGATAATATATGGTGGAGAATAAGACAGCCTCGTAGACCTTGGCAGGATTAGATAAAATCGAGGCATCAAGCAGTCGTAGACAAAGTATAAAGTACTTAGAGGTCATTGGCGGTATTTTCGTACATTTATTAAACGAGTGCTATGATTAAAAAATTTTAATGCATGAATTTTTATTTATTTATAATTACGCTAACCTGAAAACAGAAGAAATTCGTGTTTTCTACATTACCGACTCACCCTGTATATCTTTGACTCCGAAAAAAAATTTAGATGAGAGTCAAAAGCGGGATTTGCTCGGAGATTCAATATTCCAACGCATCTTTTTATGTGAGCGACAGCAACTTAACGCGTAAGTTGCTACCCCAATTAACATGATTGGTAAACCTTACTAAATCTTTACAAATACAGACGTGCTACAAACACTGTATTGGCAAGGTGGTTTTGGTTCTAGTTTCTTCCTATTTGTAGGACAATGGTTTGAACGGGGAAAAACAATATTAGGTCTTGCAGTGGATCAACGTAGCAGAAATTCTAAGCTCTTCCGTACTTTATTTATGCTTCGTCGAAAGAAATAAAACAAATAGGAGATGCAATATCCAACAAACAAGAGAACATCAGATCAGGTTGCAGAATGGCAGCAACCCATTAAGCGGCAACACATCGGCTGCAGTCTTCATTATAGTTTTTCCATCTTCAAACCGCTGTGCTAACGAATACAGCCAGTACTTCTGCTCTACTTTTTATTTGCAATTCTAACGAACGAAGTTTGGATCGAAAAGGAAAAATGCAAGATATGGGGCTAATATTTCAATTTCTACTTATGGAATCCCATGTTTTGTTAGCTAAAAGACCCTAACCGGAGAGAAAAAATCCAACAAACTCGAAATCTCAAAAGCAGTATTCTCTCTATTCTTTGTTCATATTGATGGTTTCAAACGCCGATAAGTTTTGGTTACTTTCCATAATTTAAGCGTAAGTAACACATCTTAGATAACGCCTTAACACAATCCTAACGACACTTTCACTTTTCACCGTTACCGACGCAAATTATTTACCCTCTCTTCTCACGCTTTTCCTAATATTTCTACATAGCCCCCTCGTTTGTATCTTTGCGCCGCGATAAGCGAGGGAAAAAATCCCCGCAAAGTACAAAAGCGAAGGGAAAAACCTCAGTAACAGCGGGAACGAGCTAACCGAACAACAATCGCTAAAAAAATATAAATCACTATGGAGATGAAAAAAAAAGAAGCGTTTCGTTACGCCGGTGAGCCTCGTATCCATTGTGACGCTGGGACAGATTAGAGTTTTATCTAAACCCGCATCGTCCCTCTCGCATTTCGCCTAGAAAAACAAGTTTTGTGCGTCCGCAGCAGCGTCTCTCGATATCAACGCCGTCGACAAGGAGAAAGGGGCAACGGTGGCGGGGTGGAACCGCCGCGTCCTCCTCTCACCCCACGTCGTTTTTCGAATCGAAAGAAACGCGTTTCGACGAGGAGAATTGAGATCGATAGAAGAAGTCGCTTCGCGAATATGCAACTGTAATGGATTTAAGGGGAAAAAGTTGTAGTTCCAGTTCCTGCTTCGAACACGCGTCAATATTTTCAGATTACGCGATCTTTTCTCCGTGTTATGTGTCAATTTTGTCGTTTAGGAAGTTAGGTTGGATGCGTGGAAGAACATCTAAACTAAGCCTATACGTAGCCGAAGGATATTAGATATGTATGGTCAAGGTCGAGCCTTTGTAACATTTATGTTCCTGCTTTTTTATTTGCCCTCATCAATAAACTTGGAAGATTTTTTTTATAACTTTACGTAGTTAAATAAGCTGCCGTTCAATTGAAGTAAAAATCCCCGAAAATCAAAAAAACATTATTTTTCTGTAGGTTAATTGATGTTACTTTTAGTTTAGTGTTATTATCAATAACTAGCAATACATAAGATGTCGTTTTATTGACCATGGAAGATAATTCGCATAACAGCGTTCTCGGCAAGTTAGTCGAGATTATGATGTTCCTTTTACGACTGCACTGCGTATTAAAATATGATAAGTGGCATCTCTTTAAGATTCATCTTGTACAAGAATTATCAGATGACGATCTGGGTCGAAGAATACAATTTAGAAGAAAAATGTAATAATGATCCTCTTCTCGTCAAAAACATTTTTTCTGGTGAACGGTGAAGTCAACCGATAGAGTTATTGGGTAAAAAAAGTCCTAAATTGATGTGAAATTAATGTGTGGGCAGGAATTGTACGAAATGAAATCATTGGACTCTATTTCTTTAATCTCACCGCAAACGGGTCAATACATCTACAGTTTCTAATGAACTTTTTCCAACATTAATGAATTTATTCCCTAGTGCAGACGCTCCCGGTAATATTGATGAAACTGTGTGGTATTAACAAGGTGGGGCGCCGTCGCCTTATTTGGTGATTCCTTGAGCAAGTTTTCCCAAACAAGCGGATCGGTAGACGAGGACCCCTAGAGTGGCCACTAAGGTCATTAGATTTTTTTTTTGTGGGGGTCATCTGAAAAATGCAGTGCATAGACGTAAACCAGGCGACATAGACGAATTAAAAAATAGAATAAAACAAGAAATAGCTAAAGCATCAATAGTTCGGCAAGCGTTTATCGACCGCCTGGGATATTGTTAGTCAGCAGAAGGAATGCAGTTGGAACACTTTTGTTAGTTGGAACAGTTGGAACAGTTGGAACACAGCAGAAGGAATGCACTTGAGTGTAGGTTTTCACGACCGTAATGCATAGTAGAAATGTCTTTCGGGTGTTATCGCGTTGTTAATATTTTATTATTATATTTTGTTTTGCTGATCATGCTGTCAGCTTCTTCAGAATTTTTTTTTTTCACCAGTCTTTAGAAATCTTCTGAAGCAGCTGACAGCATGATCATCGAAACGGCAAGTAAAATATTAACAACGCGACAACACCCGAAAGACATTTCTACTACTTATGTACATAGTATATGTATATCATCTATATATATCGGTATTAAAAGATCTTTAGTTCTTGGAATATTTCGCCTATGTTTACGCCAGTTTAACACGTTGATAGTCAGAATGTGACGGTGTGAAGAATTTTTGCGGTCTCTGGGGCCACGCATCTTTTTTTGTTTTAAGCACTTTATAAGTGTCATAAGGATGTTGTGATATTATCACATGCTGCAGTTTCTGTTTCTAAATAAGATTTTAAAGCGCGAGGCAGCTTGGTGACCAAAAGTTTAATGCAGAGACTACGCGATGCTCACTCGCCCCACGCTCTGCAGGCACTTGTGCTGATACTTCATGTTGTAAAGTACACATGTGTAAAAAAAATTAAAATGGGGGAAGAAATTGTGTCAGAAGAAGAAGATTATGAAAGTTCTTCAGAAAGTTACAAACCAAGCAGTGTTTCTTCTGAATCTTCTGATTCTACTGACTCTCCTGTGCTAAAAAAGAAAAGAAAAGACGCTAAACGAACATCTGTTACTCTTGTTGAGCCTAGTACATCACATCAAATACCTACTGGCAGTATTGTTCAAGGAAGTGAAATAAGAGATGAACAGTTGCATTTAAGGGCTGGTGCTACCACTCATATTGGAGAAGTGATCATGTTATAAAATGGTCTTTAGTTTTTTGTAAAAGATGTAAATTTTTGCTTATTTTTAAACGAAAAATTAAATCGGTGATACCCAATTTGCTGCGTTTATTTACCATTTTAGCAACAAACAAAATGACACAGCAAACGTGTTAAATTTTGTTTGTTTTTGCTTGTACAAGGTGGGCCAAATTGGATACATTTAATAGGGTACTTATATTTCTAAAGGAATTAGACAAAAACTGACCCAAGCTTCTGGAGCTCGATTTTAAAGAGAAATCGATTGCTGAAATTCCTATTTTTATATCTTCCTTAGTATAAGAGATACAGAGCGTTTTCTTAAAATGTGCAACTTTTAAAAACTTTTTTATTTGTGAAAATACTTGATTTATATAAAAACTATATTAAGGCGCTTTTTGACGCAGAATCCTATGCTCTGATTTTTTCTTTTTTTAAACTCCTATTTTTTGAAATATTATCAAGACTTGTGTTTTTTTATATGGAACACCCTATATATTTTTACACTATTGAAAAGCATATCAAATTACCTTTACATGATATATTTTATTTAAACAATTTTTAAATTATTTGACTCAAAAATCATCGAAGCTCCACTAAACATCATTAATTAATTTAATAAACCAGTGTATTGTGTATTATTTTCAAAAATGTTTTATTTATTAATTGTCAATATGGCTTTAGAAGCAAACTTTCTCTTACCTACTACTGTTACCATTAATAATTTATCAAGTTTAATTTTAAATAACTTCGAGGATGAATATTACACTTATGCCACATTTTTTGACCTCACAAATTTCACTATCGTTTCTTCAGATATTCTTACTATTAAACATGGAGTACCTCAAGGACATGTCCATGGTCCCTGCTTATTTTTAATTAATATGTACGATTTAGAATATTGTGATCACAATACACATTTTATCCTTTTTGCAGACGATACAACAGCGATTAATTACAATCCTTACAAACCTTAAAAAGAAACTGATAGTATGAATATAAACATCAAAAATTGCTTTTTCTGCAACAAGCTTAACGGGTTTATCATTAATCTAGAGAAAACAGTCACAATTATTTACATTACGACCTTTCGAAAATTGTTGTTAAATTTCTAGATGTTTATCTGGATGAAACTCTCACTTGGGAAAGTCATGTTAATGCTTTCTCCAAAAATCATCAGCAATTTATTTGATACGATCTTCAGGTTTCAAATTAAAACAAATTAAACGGTTAATTCTCTAAAACGTGTTTCCCATAGTCTGTTCCAATTAAGTACATCGTACGCCATATTGAACTGGGGCCATTCGCCTCACACTAATAAAATATTTGTTCTACAACGTAGTTGTATGAGACTAATATTTGGCGTTGGATGTATGACCCGTTCAGATCTTTGGGGAATTCTCACA
The DNA here is from genome assembly GCA_902655005.2 of Marronus borbonicus. Lineage (NCBI taxonomy): Eukaryota > Metazoa > Arthropoda > Insecta > Coleoptera > Scarabaeidae > Marronus > Marronus borbonicus. Next base: position 1,354,359 of record LR737414.1, on the reverse strand, counting down.
ACTGCATGCTTGTACATTTTGGAATGTGTTATTTACGTAAAATTAAACTTTGAGACATCGAACAAATTGTCATAGATTAGCAAAAAGCGGAGACAAAATCACCCCGAACAATGTTAGGGATTTACCGATTTCTTCGTTTTAACGGTCAACTAAAAATCTTCAGCCAACAGCCTCATCAACACATTGTTAAGAAGAGCGGAGAAAATCAGCGATGAACATCACAGGAATAGTGAAATACAACACGTCAAAAACGCCCTGCAGAAGAACGGCTACAGTACAAAAGATATAAGGAAGCCACGAGAGCAGAAAAAAGACGAAGACCAACAACAACCAGCAAGATATGCATACCTTCCATACATAGCCGGAGTTACCGACAGGCTAAAAAACACCCTAGGGGAAAAAACATCGCCACACGTTTCAACACGGTGACCAAAATCGACCAGCTACTCCCTCCTAACAAGGACGTGTTACCGAAACTACGAGCAAAAGGCATATACGAACTGAAATGCCAATGTGGAAAAAGCTACATCGGTCAAACAGGACGGAGTATCCAGTGCAGAGTGAAAGAGCACGAGAAAGACGCACGCCTTAGGCATATTGAAAAATCTGCAGTAGCAGAACACCTGCACCAACAAGGAGATCACCGCGTAAGCTACAGCGACGTCAAGGTATTAGCCAGGACCAACCACTACTACCCGATGATAATACGCGATTCCATAGAAATAATGAAGAACACCAACAACTTCAATCGCGAAGATGGATACAAGATCAGCAACACGTGGAAGTTAGCCCTACGAGGTCGGCATACGACGAACGACGCGATTCAGCGGAACGGAACGGTTATGGATCAGCAAAGCGGAACAGAAATAGGTTATATAACGAGGAGCAAAAGACAACAACAGCAGTCTTTAGAAATCTTCTGAAGAAGCTGACAGCATGGTCAGCGAAACGTCAAGTAAAATATTAACAACGCGACAACACCCGAAAGACATTTCAACAACACTATTGTTGTGTAATGGCACTAATAAAGATTATTATTAATATGCAGTATTTAATTCCGAACAACTTTACATCTCACCATTTTTGTGCTAAAATAAGTAAGAGAACGGGAAATCGTATAAAACTAAATTAGACGTACGTTCGCACCTGACCGTCGACACTCGGTATATACATTGAAATTTGAACGTGCCAGCGAATTCTTGACATATACAGAAAATGAATAACCGTAACTTCACGATATTTTCCATAAAATATGTAAAATTCATCGACGTTTGAAGGTCGTGCGATACGCTCGATTCTTCGGTCTATTTTTACGTTCAGAAATCAAGTGCCGTGGTTCGCAGATACGCGTAGACCGCATAGTAACCCACGTGATTTCGCGAATAGCGTGTTTGAAATGGAATCTTTCTCGACATTTGAAACCGCGGGCGATAGGACAATTATTTCCGTTTTGTTTCTATAATATGCAATTGTAATTGCTTATCAAGCGCGAAATGCGCTTGTTTAGCGGTTTTATATAACATATAAAACCGTTCTGTTGGTGGCGGTGTTCTCTCAGCCTTTACTGACACAATCGATGTAACTGCGGTTGATGTTTCTGCCCTTTCAAGATTGGCCCCTTTAATTGACTTAGTGCTATGCAGGTGTCAGATTGCTCATCTCTCGGTGTACATCGCTAACCTTTACATACCGCCGGATGTTGATCTTGGCTACTACGAAACATTTCTCGATGCCCTAGGAATTATGCTATTGGGCAAGTTATGTATTATAATTGGTGATTTTAACGCTCCTAACTTTAGTTTGGATATCTCTGGCGATGGAAAAACTGCCGCGATTACTTATTTTGTGGAAGCATTAGACCTGCGACAAGTAAATTTAGTACTAAATTCCAATGGTATAATGCTTGATCTTGTTTTTACGAACATGCCTGTATTGCTGCAAACTATTCGTGACGTAGTCCCGTTTGTTTCTGAAGATTTACATCATCCTGCTCTAGAAATAATGATGCATTATGATACTGTGCAAAGACCTATCAATTTTCCATCTAACAATAATTTACGCTACAATTTTCGTCGTGTGGATATGGCGAAGCTGAATTCGGAAATAGCAGCTATTGAGTGGAATTTCTTATCCTGTTATAGCGATGTGGATCTAGCGGTACATGCGTTTTATAGCACTTTATATAAAGTCTTCGATCGGTGTGTGCCTAGGGTCAGGTCGGGTGGACGTAAATATCCTGTGTGGTTTGATAACAGCATCAGGCAATTACTTGGAATAAAAGAATTATATTTTAAGAGATGGAAATCAACCAAATCTGAGTACTATCTCAATGAATTTAAAAGATTGCGTAGGGTTCTTAAAACCAAAATTGAAAGTGCATACATTATTTATCAGGAACGCATTCAATCGGAAATTGTCAGCAATCCTAAGACTTTTTGGGCATTTGTAAATAATAGGAGATCGACATCTAGAATTCCGGGTCACATGTACTACAATCAGGAGGAGTTGTTGCAGCCTGCGCATGTAGTTGAGGCATTTGCCCTGCATTTCTCTGGAGTTTTTCACACTACAACAACCACTAGTTTGGCTGCACCTTCCTTCTATCCGTCTTTCAACATTCACTCGGTTACGGAAAGTGATGTATTGTGCAGTGCTGTAAGGATCAAAGCTGACTTAACGTCTGGTGACGATGGTATACCGGGAGTTGTCGTAAGGAACTGTGCTTTACTACTTGCTCGTCCACTTACAGTGCTGTTTAACTTATGTATTAAGTCGTCAACGTTTCCCAATATATGGAAGATCACCAAAGTAATCCCTGTTTTCAAGAGAAAAGGGGACTGTAAAAACATATGTGACTATAGACCGATAAGTATATTATCAAATTTTGCTAAAGTATTTGAACAAATATTATATAATGGGATTTATGTTAATGTAAGACCATACTTGTCGGTTCACCAGCATGGATTTATGTCAGGTCGATCAACTACAACGAATCTTCTCAACATTACTCAGTATATTTCTTCAGCACTGGACCAACGCAAACAAGTTGACGTCATTTATACTGATTTTACTAAAGCTTTTGATACCATAGATCATAATCTTCTTCTAACAAAGCTAGATGCCATTGGATTTTCTCCGGCGCTCCTCAGAATCATATCTTCCTATCTCACTAATAGAGTGGGTTACGTGTTTTACAACGGATTTACATCGGCTACATTCAATATATCCTCTGGTGTGCCACAAGGTTCTAATCTTGGGCCACTGCTTTTTAATATATTTGTAAATGATCTGCTTAGCAGACTGCATTGTGAACTTTTGGCGTATGCAGATGACTTGAAAATTTATAACGTAATTACCAATACTGTTGATTGTATTAACTTACAAACCAACATTAATATTATTGATGAGTGGTGTACTCTAAACAAGATATCTTTAAACATAAACAAATGTTCAGTTGTTTCCTACACTAAATCCACTAATCCTGCTTTGTTTCAATATACGGTTGGATCTCAAATAATCTCCAGAAGGGATGGGGTGAATGATCTGGGTGTGCGTTTTGATTCTCGTCTAAACTTTTCTGACCATGTTTCTGAAATGTGTTTATCAGCTTCTCGATCGCTTGGGTTTGTTATAAGATCTTGTCGCAACTTTAATAATCTCCTAGCAATTAAAACTCTTTATTTCTCTTTGGTTCAGAGCAAACTGGAATATGCCTCTTTGGTTTGGTATCCTCATTACACGTATCAACAACTCAAGATCGAGAAGGTTCAAAAAAGATTTCTAAAATATTTAACATTTAGAGTATCTGGCACTTATCCTGAGCGAGGTTCTGACTATTTAACTCTCTTGTCGCAACATGATTTTATGTCACTTTCGGATAGACGTAAGAGATATAGTGCTATGTTTTTGCTAAAGTTACTTAATAGTAGAATCGATACACCATGCCTACTCTCGCAATTTAATTTCAATGTACCTTTACGTAACACTCGCTCATGTACTTTGTTAAGTGTTCCTAGAGCCCGGACGAACATGTTACTTGGATCGCCTGTGTATCACATGTCGAGAAATTTTAACGATTGCTGCAATGATTTTTTAAACGCCTAGCTAATCACCGTTTCTGGTATTGATGTAATCCTTAAGCTATGTTTATATTTAGTTTATTCTATCTGGACTAGTTGTTTAACCTAATTAGCACCTTATCTTGTTTTTTTTTTGTTTTGTTGTATTTATTTTGTCCTGTAAATGGTATTAACTGTTGGACAGTAAAGACTATTATTATTATTATTATTATTATTATTATTATATGCAACTGCTGAATCACACTGTTGTTCTCCAAAAATAGACCGCGTACTTTTATCATTGAAATGCGCTTTTTGCATTAATTATGATATTAACATTTCCGCTTAGGATCGTGTACAATACGAATTTGATCAATTTGCAATGGGAATTTTCAGAATAATCCTCGTCGACACAAATAGGATTTTTTTGGGGACAATACCGCAGGTAATAAATTTACAATACTCTTTGGGGTGGGAGCAGGCCACCCCAAAAGTTTATTGTGTATTGATAAATGCTTTAGTTTCTAAATAAACCTGCTTGTGCGTGCGTTAGTGTTAATAGCGTATCCTTTTGTGTGAACCTGATTAAAGTTATTAAAATGCCGAGAGGAAAACCGACAAGTTTACAAAAGCGCTCTGTAATTGTTGCTTTTTATCAAGAAACTGTTAATAAGACTGTTAGTGATATCATTCAACGCACGGCCAGTTTAAGAGATAGGGCGCGTTCAGGTCGTAAGAGAATAACAACTCACGCCGACGATGAGCGTATAAAATTGCTGAGCAAGCGGAATAGGAGACTGACAGCACTAGAAATCGCCGCCGAAATGAATCGCGATCGTGCAAGAAAAATTTCTGTTACTACAGTGAAAAGAAGATTAAAAGCTGCAAATCCTCACGGCCGCATTGCAACAAAAAAAAACCTACTTCGATGGGGAAACAGGCAAAAACGACTACAGTGTGCAAAAACACAGAAATTGGACAGTGGATGATTGGAAAAGGGTGCAATGGACTGATGAGTCAAAGTTTGAGGTGTTCGGACAATCAAGGCGCGTTTTCGTAAGAAGAGCGAAAGGCGAAAGAATGTTGCAGGATTGTGTAGTGTCAACTGTCAAGCAAGGAAGAAATTCTGTGCTTGTTTGGGGTTGTTTTTCCTACGCCGGTACAAGAGACTTGAAGCGAATCGAAGGTATTTTGGGAAAAGAAGGTTATTTAGAAATACTGCAAGAAAATGCAATACCATCGGGGCAACGTCTAATCGGCGAAAATTTTGTATTCATGCAGGACAACGACCCCAAATACTCAGCAGTGATATGTAAACATTTCTTAAATGAAGAACAAGATAATGGCGCTTTACAAATAATGACATGGCCGCCGCAAAGCCCCGATCTAAACCCCATCGAGCTGTTATGGGATGAATTGGACAGGAGGATCCGAAAAGTATGCCCTACCTCCGTAGGCCATCTGCGGAACATTTTACAAGAGGAATGGACTAATATGCCAAATAGAGTCTTTGAAAAACTAGTGGAGCGGATGCCTCGGATTGTGAAAGCTGTTCTTCGCGCAAGAGGGAGTTTCTTTGATGAACGAAATGTCTAAGAAGTTTTTGTTTATTTTTCGTTACAATTACGTTTTTTTTTTACGTTTAAACTTTAATTTTAAGCGCTATTAATAAAATGCAATAAAAATTTTAAGTTTTGGAAAAATGAGTTTGAATATTTTCTCGTTTTTTTGTGTGTCCGAACTAAGATGGACGGTAGTGTACATCGATAGAAACGCACGTAGTATAATGAACAATCTTATTCGGAACTCAATCGCAGGATGTTATCCGTGGAAGTAATAAATGTTGATGTTTGATACCTAAAACATCCTGTTTGGGTTTAAATGCGTGTTGAAATTTAATGAGGTTGTGTTGATGTGATCTTACCAGCGGGCGATTAATATTATTCCTACTTTTTTGAAATACCTAATCTCGAAACTTTTCTGTGGACGATCGGAATTTTTGCTGCTCATCGAAGCTGCTCATTAAATTAAACCAGCTTGTTTTAGTAACAAAATATATCGAAGACTCTATTCTATTAAATATTACAAAAATAAACAATGGAAGGAATTGCTATCGCCTACGGTGGAATTCTGTTCGCCAGTGGAAGGAATAATCATTAATAAGACAACGCTACCGAACTTAGTTTTGTCTAAATGCAATAGTTACATTGCAGGAACCATTACACCTTCTTCAGGAGGACCCAGCACTCTTCGTCGAGTGCTTATGTCGTACTCCTATTGCCAACAACAAACATTACAATTTTATTCTGATGTGTGTGATGTGAATTGGCAATTTTTCGATTCCATTTTTAATGTCAATATTGCTATCAAATTCTTCTACGATAAAATCTACTCTTGTGTTTCGTACACATCTCAGGTCTCCAGGCAGCGTTTTCCCTCTTATTCACCTCAAACTATCAATAAGAAACCTATTGAAACTCAAGGCTTATTAATTATCGTAAATGGAGGTTAACCGACAACGAAAATTTGGAATTGAGATGACACAGCAGAGTTTTGCAAGCGATACAAAATCTTTCCGGATATTCGTAAGATCTAAACGTAACACCCGGAAAAATTTATTATAACCGCCAATCCTCAGGATATAGTTGATACCATCGCTTCCGTTTTTCCCGTGTTTTTCGTTCAAATATACGCAGCAATTTACCGCTATTGAGTGCGCCTAGATTTGGGTATGAAGACGTCTTGAGACAACAACAGAAACTTAACAATTCGTTCACCTCTGGCTAAGAGCTTTGTGGGTTTCTACTGCGCCCCCATCTTTGCTGAAGTATTATGTGTAATATTCAATTTGTTGCTTCGAACCTGTGTTTTTTCTGACATCTGGAAGAATCTGCTAGAATTTGTCCTGTTCATAAGAAGGGAGATGTCGCCGATGCAGAGAACTGTAGATCTATAATGTAATATAATCTTATCCAATTCTGTTAAAGTCTTTGAGGTTAAGCAGTTGAATATACTGGTATCAGATCATTCTCATCAACGGAACAGTTGTTTCGAGGATGCGTGGATCCCCATTATCAACTGACTGAATTGAAAAAAAAAAACTAATTCTACCGTGCCTGTTCTGTACCAACTATCGTTCCCTCTTATGTCGTCTTAACAGCCACGCTCGCACTGTGGGTCTCTACATCTTCATCCCGTTGAAGCGAATTGCTTAGCACTTAGGATTAATTTCCAATCTCCTGTTTTTGGTCCACATGGAGAACTGGTTCACTGCACTTTGTAATTTACGAATGAGATATTTTTCATTTCCTCCTCACCGACCTACGACTTTAGTAGCATGTGCCTGCTCATTTCCTCTCTAAACCGTATCAACCATGCAGATTAGAACAACAACGCAAACATTCTTGTTCCTTGAGTGAGCGAGTCGTACCACGATTGCAACAAGTCTTGTATTAGCTCTGGTTGTGGAGGAAATATAGATTCCCTCGTGTACTTTATATTTGCCGTTTAATTCTACATAAAAAATTGTTGGCTAGTGTAATTTATTACAGCAAACTCGGAATAAGTGAGAGGTGTATAAGACTCGCGATGGACATCATCGAATTCTTCGCTTGGTTTATTTAACTTGACAAGGTCGGGGAATTGTAAAAAACCATTACAGAAACCGCACCATGGCATCGTACAATCGGTACAAACCGGAAAGGAGAAATATTACGGAGGAAATTAGAAAACCGCGAATAATTCACTGCCGCAAATAAGATTCGACGCGCATTCTTTAAATTTCTTCCACGAACCGCGAACGCGTTTAACAACAGCTCGAAGGATATGGAATTTATCAAATGCAAGGAGCGAAAGAGATGGTATAAACTCCGAATGAAAGAAAGGATAACTGTATATACCTCGTTTATTTCTTCTTCTTTATATTTCTTTTTTCATCTGTTCTCATGCTCGTATATTCGTCTTTCTTTTTGGTCTCTTGTCCTCGGTTGTTCGCCGTTTACTTTTTATTACCGAAACGAACGTTGGCGATTACGGAAGAGGAACGCGGACGAATTTATACCCCGCGATTTTTATTTTCGTATTTTTAAATTTTCATTTATACCTCGGCGTAAACCGGCATTATCCTTTGTTATTTATAATACTTTTATGGGATGAATTAATAATTCGGCGAGAGATAGGGGAAGATAAAGATAGATGGTGAAAGAAAAAGCCTCCCATCGGGTAATAACAAGGGGAGAAGGGTTTAGAAAGAAAGAGGGAGGAACGGTTGCTGCGAAAGCTTCTGCTTAGTGTACCATATACCTAACATTGGATGACGCCGCTGTTGTATACTGTTGGCGGGTTTTTGCTCCGTTTAGTCTGCTTGCGTTGTTGTAGTTTTGATTTCCTCGCCCATGCATTTGTCTTCCTTGTTATTACTGCGCAGAGGCTTGCTGTGATATATAATTATTTGAAACTTTAATATTATTCTTAAGAGTACTGGAGGTAGCTCATCCCTATGGAAGAATTAGCAACGGCATCCTAGTTCAAATGGGCGTAGATTGCAATCAATAGTGTACATTAACGTGGTATTGGGGAATTTTTTGAAAATTATAGAATTACTCGAATTGGCTAGAGGAAGGAAGGAATAGTGGAGATTACAATTGAATCCAGCTATGAAGAAGCACAAGATTCCATTAAAAAGTAGAAGTGCAACAAAATGAGGGAAATGTATGGCTTACAAAATGAATTAATAAAAGCAACGCCAGAAATTAACAAAGAATTCATCACATGCTTTATAAAGAAAGAATGGAAAGAAAATACGAAGAGTCATAATTTTTCCCATCTTGGAATAGATCAAACTGTGAAGATTGGAGAACAATAACAATTCTGAGCAATATTAGCAAAAATATTGGATCTTATAAAGGAGACGGCAGTTAAAAAGTTACGAAAAAATTAGGCTGGATTTAGGCCCAACCATTCCTACATTGGAAGATGTAATGAATGGCAAAAAGAACCTTCCGTTCATTGACTTTAAAGAAGCGTTTGACTCCATCGGCCAATAAAATTTGTAGCATATTTTATAACAATACGGACTTCCCAAAAAATTGATTAAGATGCTTAAAGCATTGAAAATTTCGACGCTACCAAATTACTAAAATTTATTTTAAAAATCAGTCAACAATTCGCGTAACTTATAGATGACTTCGTGACTTACGCCCTACATAATCGTCAGCAATCGTGAAGAAGGCATTCGTTGAACTGTGGATGGGTGTCGTATCACGTACTTGCTACATTGAAAGGAAGGAATTGGTTCATCCAACAAACTATGAAGTATTGCACATTTATGTGTTCATTTAGCACTTTAGCAGAAGCTACTAGCCTTGGTTCAATTATTTCTGTTAAGTCAACCTTATTTGTGTTGGTTGTGCCTCGAAACATATTACTTTTAGATCAACCACAAAATTCGCTTCGTACAACAGACGCAAAGAAAGTTCCATAAAGACATCTCTCTTAATTTAAGGCAGCACACATTTAGCTCTGAACAATCGACGTTTGCGTCTTATTTGCATTTTGGTTTGATTTCTGATCCAGTTCAAAAAGTTCAACAGATTGTTGTTTTGGACCATATTGGATGTTGAGTATATTTGACAAACAATGTTGGTTGAATCAACTAATTTCTAATTTTTTCATCCAATTCTTTCTCTCACTGTAGATGATGACACGTCGAAGGAATATGCGTGCTGGTGAGAATATCGTTGCTGTAAACAAAGGTGCGGAAAAAGATCGTCGGTCATAGTTATTGGGGTTCTGTTCGTCCACTACATGGAAAATGTTGCGCAAAGATCTTGGCCTACATTCGTATAAGATCCAGCTGTTACGTGAATTAAAGCTATGAGGCCATCATCTGCGTTGTTCTTTCGCCGATTGAGTTTAAGAGCAGTTGTTTTATCGTAAGATTGTGTTGCGATGCGGTTTATTGCGAATAAACAAAATTGTCTCAAATTGAGTGGGACCAATCCACAAGAGACCCTATCAACTCCATTTCATCCCGAAAAATGCACCGGTGGCATTATTGGCTCTTATTTCTGCACAAATGAAGCTGGAGTGATAAGGAATCAAACCATCTCCCGTTTGCCGGACGCGTGTGCTAACTCCCACACTACTGCCAAGTGACACTCTGTATACTAAAAAAAAATCACAGGTGTATAAGTCCTTTTTGTGCTAACCCCGCTCCTTTGTTAACGAACATCTTCTTGATGGTAACCTGTCACTTCTGGAACAGTTAACGATTTGAAATTGACAAAAACCTAAATCCCGTCGACGTTGTATTGTTTAATGGCTAAATCAATGCCGGCTGGGCTCTACGATCTCCTGCTCCCACCCCATCTCGTTAATGACCTGTTGACCGTGTCCGTGCATAAAATGGAAAAATTTAACGTCCACATCGAGTGCGCTGTCTGCTTAATACCGAGTTGCACTTGATTTATGGTGACGCCTGGTGTTGTACGGGTTTCAGCTCGTTAATGAAGTCCGAAATCAATAATGCGGAACACGATTTAAGAACGCATTGCAGAATATTTTGAAATATAGTCTGTGCGGTTAATCGAGAAGAAGAATAAGTGATAATTGTATGAATTCAATGTGGATCGATTTACATGTAATTGGACAATGGTATATTCTGATGTTACAGTGGTTTTTTTTTTTATATAAAATACTAAACAATAAATTTCCATTGGTCTTAGATTGGGGCAGAAGATCTCTCAGAGCTTTCAAAAAATATTCCCATGGTTCCTTCTTGAAATAATCAAGTGTTTAGCGTATTGTGTTGAAGCTGGCATTGTAATGATGAAAGATGATGCGACGTTGACGATAGTTTCTCCTCCAAAGCAATGCTTGTGATATGTCCAGTACAAGGAAGGAAACAAGCAACTATTTCCTTGGAAGTGCTTCGTGAACGAACAACTTTTGTCGTATTCGGTTCATCCGGGAATCCCAAAACAGTTGATTGTTGTTTAGTTTCCGCCTCCTACGAATATTATCCAAGGTTTGTCACTTGTGACGTAGTTTACACATTTTGAAGTTCCTCTGTCGAATTTTTTGAGCTCTTCCTCACATCAATGGATACGAGCCTTTTTTGTGCTTGCCTCGAATTATGCGGAATCCATCGGGACTAGATCCTTTTGATACCTACATAAAAATGCTGCAGTCTTGAATATGCTTAACGATGCCTCTATTGTGTTGTGTATGGCATCGATGTTTCTTGGAGCAACAATGGGTTTTGGTCGACCTTCACGAAATTCCTCACTGACAGAAGCACGACCACACAGAAGATCTGCAGACCTTTTCTGATGATGCTTGATTACCAAAAGTTGAACGAAGCGATTTGTGGAATTGTTATTGCTTTAGGGCAAAGAATCATCCAACGAAAACCTTCACGCGAAATTTCCGTATTTTTCATAAAATTGATTTGTATAAACGCTTACTGCAAACAAACTATTCGGCCGATTTCTGTGCTATCACTGCTTCAACTTTCATATTTTCCCTCTGGATGGCAGTGCCATGAATATTCTTTCTTAGCGTTTTAACCGGAGTCGATTTCCACAGCGGCACAGTATAATATTTGAATAACCTTTATGTGTTTTATTTTCCATATTCCATAAACTGCTAAGCGTTACGTCGGTTTATACAGCGAGAGAGAGAGAGTATTTTGGAGATTATGTTTTCTCCGAAATATGCAAAGTTGATTCAAAGATGACAAATTTATTGTAAAATGAGAGACAACCATCACGAAAACCAATAAACACTTAGGATCGTACATTATCCTTGTTATTTATTTTATTATATTTGTATTTTGTAAGTTCAAACTGTTGGAGCAAGTTGTACTTTTATGGGATACGTGGCAACGTGCATGACTTGCTTTCATCGTATTTAACGGGTAGACAGCCTCTTCTCTTCGTTATAAATATCAATGACCTGGATGTAAACTTGTCTGCTGATAAAGTTTGCTTGTATGCGAACGGTAATTAGAGGAAAAACAAAAGAAAATGAACAAACGAGAGGTGAAGTTGTTATGAAACAAGTGGTTTGAATTTAATAAACTGAAATTAAACATAAATAAAACCCAAAATCCGAACTTAGCCATGAACAGGACAGAGGAGAGCCCCAGTATAAAGGTTCTTGGATTGCAGTAGATGCTTGGACTTAATTAGAATTAGGAAAAGAACTATCGGATCCCATTTACAGTGTAAGAAGAATCACTATGCAGCTAGATTGACTTATTTTGTCAATTTCCACAATTCTGGGGAATGGCTTCAGAGGTAGACCGCGTCTTTCATCTTTAAAAGAGGGCGTTGAGAGCATTAATGGGCTTAAAAAATGAGCACTCCTGTAAACAAGTATTTGTTAATACTAACGCTACCTTAGCATCGTCAAATGTATTTACCGAGAAGGGGTCAAGAAGTGATATAAAACTGCCGTATCATCGACTGAAGATACATTAAAAAATAAAATAAATTGCTAGAGAGTCTCCCTACTGAAAAAATTTCTAGAATCCTTAAGCAAATATTGTCACATGTAGTAATGTAAATTGCTGCTGAATAAACTACTTTTAGCGAAACCCAAGAACAACAACGCGAACGTAGTACCATCTTCGAGGTGCTTGATTAATCTGAATCTCCTTGGCTTCCACGTATCAAGGTACTTAATTGACGTGAGTCTCTCCGCCTCTCACTTATCAGAGTGCTTGAATTACGTGAGTCCTCTTGCCCCATCGTCTTTTAATTCAAGTAAGTGCTCAAAATGATGGTTTTCAGCTTCAATGCATTTATTAATCCGCATTTCAAATGATATAACTGAGAAGTTTTCTTGAATTTCAGTACAAGCATTTCTGATTCGCTCAAACATATTATCATATGTTGTTGGTCATTGTTTGTAAACTTTTTTATTTGAGATAACCCCACAAAGGAGATCCGGCGAAGTAAGCTTTGGTGATCTAGCAGGCTAATTTACTAGTTTACTGAATAGTATGCTCGACAACCATAATGTTCTGTCACAATTCTAAGCTCAAGTTTTCAAGTAGTGTTGGGAGTTCCTTTTTGCAAAATGTTTCGGTACGTTTGACCATTCAAGGTGCCTTCAAGAATGCGGGGGCCGATGAGTTTGTTACCCCCACATTACATTCCAACGACGCTGGTGTTCAACTTAACGAAGCCGATGCGGATTTTCAACACTCCATAAATGTAGTTGGTGTCGATGAACCGTTCCGTGGTTTGTAAAAGAGGTCTCGTTGGAGAACAGTACGTAACGAAAAAGAAGGTTTTGTTGTATTTGTTCACGTGCGCCCGGACAAAAAGTTACCCAATTTTGGAAATCGATGCCATGAAGATCTTTATGTAAAAACACATGGTATGGTTTTAAAATTTTCCAAATTCTTATAATATTTCTGTTGTACTAACATGCAGCTAATACACCACTTTCATTATTTTCTCCAGTGATTGTTGCTCGACAGGTCCTTCTTTTCGGTTGTTTAGCAGTACGGTAGAGTGAAACACGTGACCGAATCCTATCCGGAAAATGCTGAGCGTAGAGATTGATAGCATTATCAAGCCTCCTACCGCAACCATTTCAATTTCCTCCTTTTGCAATTAAATACTTCAGTCTGAAGTAAGTAGTATTAACAGCCTCAAACGCAAACAAATCTCTTAGTTTTCGAAATAATCTTCTAGCTGAGTAAAATAAGTTCTTTCTTAAAGTTATTCCTTTTTTGGGTAGGTTTATTCTGTGTTTTTGCAATTACAAAAGACACGGATGGAAGAAAAGCGTGGAATTTTTATTGCAAACGTATTGCAGAATTGCGCGCGTAGGTTTATTAAGGAGAATTGAAACTAACTGAGTTTCGTCGATTACAACGCCAGCTATCAGGAATCGAAAAAAATGCTCTAGGCAAATCCCCATCTGCAATAAAAAGGGTTCCTATTTAAGATTTTAGTTACTCTTCCCCCACCTACAAGGCGGTAGAGAGAGGGACTAATTTTAACATTAATTTATTTCCTCCGCCGAACGGTTTCGGTTTTTCGAGATATTTGAAAGTTTCAACTTTAAAAAGTCACCCGGTATATTTTATATACTTATCAATACTTTTTCATGACTTTTATTATTATTATTGGTGACTTTATACCCTATCTTACAATTTATATATTAATATTAATTATTATTATTAATATATATTTTATTGCTTTAGGCGTTTATGTAGGCTTAGTTAGGCGTAATAGGCACCTTTTTCGTGAAAGACAATACAATTTGACAGATACGAAGGTAATGGAGATTAAAGAGAAATTAATAATAAACCTGGAAAGGAAAGCCTACACCCGGCGTGGAACGGTGAAAAGAGACCGGCATCAACCGTACCTCTATTATTGGATTGATTAACTAAATGCGCATCTGGTACCCGACGGTCACGTGTCTTTGGCACGTGCCTTCTTCCACACCACCGATAGAACGGTGGAGTGGAACGGCTGCCTGTAGAATAGGAGAGGTTTTGATCTGTATACAGGCCCGGCGCGATCATTCTGTTTACTGTATAAAAGCGACGGAAGTCGGTTATGATGATATACATACATAGGTACACTATATCGTTTATGTAAACAACCAGCGTATAAGCCGTGTTATGTTATTCGGAGTAGGTGTAGTTTGAACGGCATATGTTATTCACGTATTTTGATTAATGGCATCAAATTCGTGCTAGTTTTGAGATTATTGAAGATACTTTTCTTAATAATAGAAAAATAGTGTTGCGGTTGAGTCATAATTAGTATGAATCATGATAAATCATAAATCGTAGAGCCCATACGACAATATTGTATTCCAAATTAATATTGTAAACCTGTGTACCTGAGCGCAGCAAATAGAACAAGAATAATTTAATTTTATTTAGCATCTCATGCAATTGTTTACAGCACTTATAAATTATATTGAATTGTTTTTTTTTTCAAGTGTGATGACGGCCCAACGGGGTGTATAAGCTTTTTGAAGCTTGTCATAACCTCAGGAGCCTTTTAATGTGTAACTTGTGTGTGTAAAGTGTTCCATGGCGTCGTAACGGGTGAAGCGCCCCAACTGCGAACGGTAACTCGGGTGTGTACTGGACCCACTAAGAAAATTTGTGGATCCTAGCGGGACTCGAACACTTAACTCTGCCCAGTCAAGCGCAAGCCCTCTTACCACTGGGCCACGGAGCCGTTCAAAAATAATATTGCCATTAAGTCATAATAATTCTCCGCTTCCATAAAGTTGCACGTGCTATTTTTGTTGTAAGTTTCTACTCAAAAAGCAGGAAGGAAGGAGGAACAGAGATGTAAAACACCTTCAATAAAAGGATTTGGCAGCTCCTTTCGTCTTTACGTTGTTTTCTTTAAGAATTTTTCTCCAACGTATCTTAAGAAGCCCAAGAAGAGCAACATTGAATGGCCGAGCCAGATAGGCGGAGTTTGCAGGCGAGAACATAATTTTCTTCGAATAATTTGATATATGAGAACTTGAGTTATTACCTATCAAAAACTTTCTTCCTTTAAATCAATACGGTACGTTGACTCTATGAAACCAATCCAGAAAGCAATTTCCGTCCATCCAATCCGATTTACTACGATTATAAAAAGTGCTTGACGGTCTATCATGTCATAGATCGAACAAATACGGGGATTTATACAGGGTGTATATATTGATATCATTGCTATCGTTTAAGGATGTGTTGCTTAAGCAATTTCAAGTCAAAAATGTCCAATGAACATGTAAAGAAGAATAGTTGAGTGTAGGCTTTCACGACCGCAATCCATTGTAGAAATGTCTTTCGGGTGATGTCGTGTAGTTGATTTTTAACTTGACGTTTCGCTGACTATCCTGTCAGCTTCTTCAGAAGATTTCTAAAGACTGCTGTTGTTGTCTTTTGCTGCTCGTTATATATCCCATTTCTGTTCCGCTTTGCTGATCCATAACCGTTCTGCCCTGCTGATCCATAACCGTTCCGTTCCGCTGAGTTGCGTCGTTCGCTGCATGACGACCTCGCAGTACCAACCTCCACGTGTTGCTGATCCTGTATCCATCTTCGCGATTGAAGTTGTTGGTGTTCTTCATTATTTCTATGGATTCGCGTATTATCCTCGGGTAGTAGTGGCTGGTCCTGGCTAATACCTTGACGTCGCTGTAGCTTATGCGGTGGTCTCCTTGTTGGTGCAGGTGTTCTGCTACTGCAGATTTTTCAGTATGCCTAAGGCGTGCGTCTCTCTCGTGCTCTTTTACTCTGCACTGAATACTCCGTCCTGTTTGACCGATGTAGCTTTTTCCACATTGGCATTTCAGTTCGTATATGCCTTTTGCTTTTAGTTTTGGTAACACGTCCTTATTTGGAGGGAGTAGCTGGTCGATTTTGGTCACCGTGTTGAAACGTGTGGCGATGTTTTTCTCCCCTAGGGTCTTTTTTAGCCTGTCGGTGACTCCGGCTATGTATGGAAGGTACGCGTATCCTGCTGGTTGTTGTTGGTCTTCGTCTTTTCTCTGCTCTCGTGGCTTCCTTATATGTCTTGTACTGTAGCCGTTTTTCTGCAGGGCGTTTTTGACGTGTTGTATTTCGTTATTCCTGTGATGTTTGTCGCTGATTTTTTTCCGCTCTTCTTAATAAAGTGTTGATGAGGGATCTTTTCTGTTGAGGATGGTGGTGAGATGTTGCATGCAGGTATCGGTCTGTGTGGGTCTTCTTGCGGTATACACTGTGGCCTAGTTTGATGCTGTCATTGCGCTCCACTAGGACATCTAGGAATGGTAAGGTGCCGTCTTCGATTTCCATGGTGAAGTTAATGTTTGCGTGTTGTCTGTTGATGTGTTGCAGGAATTCCTCTAGAGTTTTTGGTCCGTGTGGCCATATGACAAAAGTGTCATCTACATATCTGTACCAGCATTTAGGTTTCAACCTGCTGGATTCGATGGCTTCTTGTTCGAACGCTTCCATAAAGATATTGGCGATTACAGGTGACAAAGGAGATCCCATTGCAGCGCCACTCGCTTGTTCGTAGAATTCTCCGTTCCACAGGAAGTAGGTCGAAGTAAGACAGAGTCTCGCCAAATTAATCAGATCCGGTTGTAGTTCTTTTGGTATTAGTTGTTGCCTGATGATCTCTAGTGTTTCTTCCACTGGTACATTGGTGAAGAGTGATTCGACGTCGAAAGATACCAATAAATCTTCTTTTGTTTGTTTTGTACAGAAATGGGATATATAACGAGCAGCAAAAGACAACAACAGCAGTCTTTAGAAATCTTCTGAAGAAGCTGACAGGATAGTCAGCGAAACGTCAAGTTAAAAATCAACTACACGACATCACCCGAAAGACATTTCTACAATGTAAAGAAGAAGTTGCTTTATTGCATTAATTGTTCGAAATGTTCATCCAATTGCTGTACGCTGATTCCAGCTCTTTTTAGAACTGAGGAGCTATTTCTGCTAACAGTTTCAAGATGATCACGAATGTTTCTTGCGGCATTCATAATCCTAGCAACAAGTTGTCCTCTGTTTTCAGGATTTTTTGTACAACTTTTCCCGAATAATCTAAAGGATTTAGATCTGGTGATATGGCTAGCTAAGCGATTGCTGCACCTTTTTCAAGCGGTAAAACCTACTACTTTCTTCGTTAATAGGGCGATGTATTTTTATAAATTAGAAAAAAATCAGGTTATTATTTTCTGAATCATCAGTTGATCGTCTTTTGTCATAATTCGTTGCAGGACGACCAATTGCTGTGACCGATGACGAATTGAGGTCTTTGGACTTTCGAGCACAGTTTCATTTACCCTAGCGATGTGCTCAGCTGAACGAACATTACGTTCTCGTAATAGACTTATGCTATCGATAATACAATCAGTCCGTCCAAATTTTGCAATTAGACCCATTGCTAGGCTTATGATTTTGAACGAAAGCAACACGAAGTCGACGAATATTGTTCGTAACAGAACGCGGATTTTCGTAATAAGTTCGGATAATTTCTATGCGACCTTTGAGGGTGAAACGTTGCATTATGAACCTTACAGTTTTCTAGATGAAAGTGACAGTGTTTGAAAATAATGTAAAATCCCCAAGTTCGTGTTGGGTTGCCTCCTTTTTTCGTGGTAGTTTTTTTCCCTTTTTTTTTGGAGCGTATAGAGTCATAACCCTTGCTGAGGTTACACAGCGTAACACCTGCGTACAAACAATCCTTAAGAGTTTCTACCATACAGAGATTCATTTCAATAAGAACAATTTGTATTAAAAATTGCAACACGTTTATTTAATTTAACAAAATATGTATATACATAAATTATAGTTTGATTGAATATAGTGTTGCTATCATGTATTCTGCTATGTAAAATTTGTCACAGCAACATTTTATTTTAAATCTAACTTTAATTTTTGTTAGGGCAACTACATACTTCCCTAGATTAAATAAACGTGTTGCAATTTTGACTATAAGTTACAAAAATACAAGAGCTGTTCTCCAAAAATTTTTCTCTGTGTATTCGGTATATTAACGATTACCAAAATAAAAGGAGAGTTCCAATTTTTTGCCCGTTTTCCAAAAGTATTGTAAAGAACGAAAAAAACATTTTTCTAGTAAAGCAGACGTAAAAAATAATTACATTTAAATGGCAGTAATTTTACTTGTTTTCAGACATTTTAAAGATGGTCTCACGGCTCTTCTTCTAGCCCTCAAACCAAATTCGTGTAGCCTTCTTCTAAATGCCGTCCATTTCTGTAGTTACACGTTATTCAACATCTTAGACGACTGAACGCCATTTCGTCTGACCTGAAGTCTTAAATGCTAATACTTTGCAGAGGTTGGTCTCCTCTACTTCTACGGAATCGTACTAGCGCTTTGTTAATGACTGTGAGATGCATTCTGAAGATTCCGGCTACTTCTTTGTTAGAATGTCTACTTTGTATTAATCTTAAAGCATTGTTCATAATATCTTCACTAAGACGTGGCATTTTTAGTACTTTAAGTAAACATAAACGTAGTTAAGGATAAGGATAAGAACAAGTTGGTCCACTGGTCCAAAAATTTAGAACTAGGAAGGAAAGATGTCCAGAGGTAAAGTATAACATTCATTTTTAAGCGAATAGATCATTAAAAAATTGTTTTTCTTTTACTATGAACACAATAATTGAAAATATAAAACAATTATAATGTAAAAGGTAACGTACTAAAGTCACACGAACGGACAAATTTCGTTCAGGAAGTATTTCTTGTCGATATAAATAGGTATATGAGTATTTGTTAAAGACGAAGGAAACCCTTTTAAAGGAAAAATTGTGTAGAGGGTGTGAGGAAAAATTGTGTACCTCCGAAGAGAGAAAGCAGAAAACAAAGTTGGACATGCAGGTAAACAGACAATAATTAATCAAACAAAACTTGAAAAGTGGGTAATGCTTCAAAAGTAATTTGGCAATTAATGGAAGGTGAACTATCTTCAGTTTGTTGTTTAAAAAATTCTAAACTCTCTCGAGGTTATTGAGAATTCGTCTCTTATTACAAATGCGTAAAATTTTTGGTAAGTAAATAGCAAATTGGGAAAAGCCGGAGGAATTTGGTTGCAATCATCGCATATGTTCTCTTCGTCTTGCCTCAAAACTTCTGAAAGTTCTGCCAATGCATTGCAAGTTAACTTATAGATCCATCAACTAATTTATAAATGTTTTTTCTATTAATTTTTAGCGATTTTTTATTAGGTTAGCTATTTTTGATGCTAGATTACGAAATGTTTGCAAGTTCGAGAAATTCAAAGGATGCGTTTAGGGGTGTGATATTTTGGGATCTTTTGGATATAAAATTACAAGAAGATATCAATCTACATATATTTCATGCTAAATGGAACACGTCGAAAAATATATATCAAGTTGTAGTAAGTAACGAGTAGAATATTGTCCAAAAAACCAAAAGCGGAAATTAAAAAATTTAAAAAATAAGAAAAAAGGCACAAAATTTATATTTAAGAGATTTACATTGTTTCGGGTTATTTTAATATTAGACATATACTAATGACTAGAGATGATCAAGTCAGGTGAATTTATTATTTTTTTGCAGCGACTAGACAGACTCGTGTCTATTCGCCTCATAAGAAAGGGTTCCCCGAGATTCGACAAAACACGAGTCTGTCTAGTCGCTGCAAAAAAGGAATAATTTCACTTGCCTTGGCCATCTCTACTAATGACACTTCGATACGGATTCAATATAAATTTAAGATTCAAAAACTCACACTCAAAGAGCATTTACCATTTCAACATTAAATTCTACCAAAAATATGCGTCCGGAGTGTACAACCAACTGTAGATTTTTTTATTAGATAAATTAACGGAAATGTGTAAATTTCACAATTTGATTCCCTCGCCAAATAACATAACAACAACCAGAACCAGAGAGCTGCATTGGTCACTGTTTTCGAAGATCATCAACTACGATGCCGGCAGATCCTGAAACTGATTTCGTCAGTGTTAAAAAGAGTTGGCGGTCTTCTCGTGTTGCAGAATCAATTAAGAAGAAAATTGGAATTTCTACTACCACCCTATTCGCTCCCAAATCTGCTGGTTCTTCGACTAGACCATCTATAGAAAGCACAATCGTAACACACACAACTCAGCTTCTCTTATAAAAGTACGCGGAGACAAACCGTTATTAAAATCATAATTTTCCAAAATCGGGTTGTTCGTTATCTCCATCTACATCTTGAAACGTTCAACTTCGTCTCTTCGTACGAGATCGCGATTCGCCAAATGTGAGACGGCGAGTAATAAGCGGCACGATTTATGCCGTCGAAGACGACATAAAACGCTAAACTTTAAATTGAGTAGCTTTGGTATCGCACCGCTAGGCCGCGTCGCGGTATCGAGGCAATTATATTTTATCTAAATCATCTTGCAGCTGTGTCCTCGTTTTCCTCTGTTCGTCGGAGCAGGACCCAGTCTGTACGTTCGTTTCGTAACGTTATCGGCTTGAGAAATTCGAAGTAAATCATATCGAAAGGGCGTATGTATGTAGTAGCGGTAATTTTTAATTCAATTAATCGGTTATTTTTGGGACAATAATAACACCAAATACAATAAGATTAACATTTTCTGGAGTGAAACTTTGCCCATATTGTAATATCGACCCGAAGGATGTTAATCTACACCAAAAATGTATGTGCGGCCTCAATTTACGTTATAGGGGTGCTATTTGAGACGAATAGTAATGAACGTTACCGAGTTAGATACATACGCATCTGCCAAATCGACTAAATCATTGACCAATACGCCAACCACCATGTAGACTTTCGGGTTTGACCGCTCGTACGTTGTTGTACGAACGTGCCGCAGGGTACATTTCGAAGTAATAGTGTATGTATGTAAAGTTCACGATAAACGTTCCGCTTTGAAATACGGCCCGCGCGTATAGAATTTGAACAATTGCTAATTGCGCCTAAACAATGGAATAGCGGTTTTCCCGCAATAGTGGGCATAATTATGTTTTGCATAACTAAATTATGCGAATTTCGACCGCCGTGCATTGTGTTAGCGATGCGAGTTTAGATCCATCCAGATCGGTGTATCTTCATACTACGGAGTGAAGCATCTCACTTATGCTTCATTTTAATTCTTCTAGCGTTGCCCAGCCACCTCTTACGTATACATACTCACTCCAGGTGATAAATATCAGGTAACCCAATAAGTTCTTGCGGTTTTTATATACGTTAGATTGCCATGAATATTCTGTAAGTTGTTGATCGATAGTATTTCATCTACTTCAGTATTAATCCTTCCTTAACTGGATACATACACTGCCGTTCAGAGAAGTTCGGTCGGTTGGTAAAAAACATGAAAAGGTTACAGAAACAAACGAAGCTAAAAACAAAATGCAATTTTATTTTATGTACAGGTAAAAAAGACAAAAATAAATAAATAAAAAGTTATTCTGGCCTAATGTAACATACTAAACATTATATTGAGTGTAGGCTTTCACGACCGTAATCCAAGACATTTCTACAATAAACATTATATTTTTTTTTCATCGAAAAAACCTCCTTTGCTGTTAATCACCGCTCGAACTATTCTAGGCATTCTTTCGATAAGTTTTGTTACAACGGATTGTGGAATATTAATCCGTTCATATTGCAGAATATTCCGTAAATGTTCTTGTGAAGTTGGGCATATTTTTCGGATCCTCCTGTCCAGTTCATCCCGCAACAACTCTATCGGGTTCAAAACTGGGCTTTGTGGGGGCCATGTCATTACTTTCAGGGTGTGCTGTTCTTCTTGCTCCTTTAGATAGTTCTTACACACTAACGCAGTGTGTTTTGGGTCGTTGTCATGCATGAATGTAAAGTTACGGCCTATTATACGCAATCCTGATGGCACTGCATGATTCTGGAGTATTGCAAAATAATTTTTCTTCCTCGTTACACCCTGCACTCTGCATAAACCTCCCGTCCCAGCAAAGGAGAAACATCCCCACACTAACACAGAACTACGCCCTTGCTTCACT